>WNWK01050593.1:0-12776 GCA_009830355.1 Cherax destructor | reverse complement strand
TTTCAGACCCCAAAAATACACTTCCACAAGCACTTGCAATATTATACTTACATAATTGTACGATTTCCGGTTGTTCGTTACTCGGGGTCCACTGTATTACAGTATACGTACACTCAATATATTCAACCCTGCCAGTTTGGTTTTGGACCAAATCAAAGCACAAATGTTGCAGTAAAAGTGACAGATAAGTGGAAATATAGAATCAGATGAATATTGGATATCGTATAAGTGATATAACGAGGAATAGGAATACGAATGGGCAGTGATACAGTGGACCTGTTACTATATTATTTCGTTCCAGAATGCTGTTCAAGTGCCGTTACCGAACAATTTGTTCCCATAAAGAATGTAAATTAGATTAGTCCTTTTAGACCTCCAAAATACACTTTCAAAAGCACTTACAAAATACACTTACATAATTGTTCGAGTTTGGAGCAGTCGTAATCTGGGGTCCACTGTATAGTGAACTGAATTTGTGGACAAAGTAATATTAATTAATCCCAAATGATAGTGTACTCTCCTGGCATGGATTCCCCACCTCCCAGCTCACCCCCTACCTCCCAGCACCCATACCATCTTCCCACAGATCCCCACCCCCACATACCAGCCCCCACCTCCCAGCCTACCCACAACAACCCACCACATACACCTGCCCAGGAGTGAACATGGCAAGGTCTGTTGTATATGTGAAAAAAAATTTGTGAGAAATATTAAAGGCATTGATTGTGAAATATGTGGTAAAACATCCCATGTATCATGTACAAAGCTTCATGCAAACATGATAAATGACCCAAAACAAGAAAGTCGATTCTGGATTTGCCCCAGTGAGTTGGAAAGCTGGTCAGGCATAAGAGAGGTACTGAAAATTGAAAACCTAGAAAGCGTAAGAAAGTTAATAAGGAGCCTGCCAGATATATACAAAGAGTGGAAAACAGGGGGTAAGGAACAAGAAAAGGAGGAAAGTACAGATAAAAATGAAAACCAAGGAGTGGAAAAAGTCATTCAGAGCAAGGGAAGGGAAAGGGAGGAAGTGAAAGCTAGAGCAGGAACAAGGAAAATGAAGAAGGAGAAGAACTACGCCTGGATGAAAGAGAAGAAGAAAACGCAGATCAGGCGGCTGATCTTGGGAAAGACACAAAATCAGTAAATATAGGCAGTCAAAACATTTGCAGATTTATGCAAAAGGTATGTGCCTATATGGCAGAGCTTGCCGGAATAAACACACCAGAAAATGTGCCAACATGTTGAGGGAAGGAAAGTGTCGTTTCAACAAAGAGTGCAGATACTTCCATCCAGTAATGTATCAAGCTTCAACACAGCCTAGACAATGTTATGACCTGAGCGTCCTAGACCACCATATAAAGGGAACGGTATGCTACAGAGAAAGCAGGGAAAGGGAAAATGAACAGCAATCTTTTTTAGATATAAAGAGAAACAACCAGACCAAAGAAAGAGACAAAAGGGGGAAATGGTACAGAGGGGACAGATGGGCAGCACAATGGGACATGCCAAAACAGGCACCATCTCATCAGGGCCGAATGAACAGTCAAATGCTAAGTCAGTACTGGAGAAACCAGGGGTATGTACACCAGGGGCCATACCAGGTAGTACATCACCAGTGGTACTAACAAAACACAAAGAAAGGCAAAACATCCCAAATGGTAATTCATATTTGCAAATATTCAGGGTCTGAAATCAAATAAAAATGACAGAGTTAGTTATGTCAGTGGGCTCATATCAGAAGCGAATGCCATGTTTGGAGCATTTACAGAAACACATAAAAGGGATGTTTTGGACGGAGAGATTAAGATAGAAAACTATAACATGTATAGATGTGATAGAATTAATAGGTCACAGGGAGGAGTAGGACTCTATGTAAAAGATACTCTCTGTTGCACAGAAGTGCTGAACTCTACAAATGATATAGTAGTAATCCTCGGCATTAAAGTTGAAAATAGGAATTTAGTAATTATCCTAGTATACAAACCACCACCAGCAACTGCTGAGGAATTCACAGATCAGTTAAGGAAGATAGATAGCTATTTGGATAGGCTAGAAAATCCCACCCCAAATATTTTACTCCTTGGAGATTTTAATCTCCCTCATGTAAAATGGAAGATGGTGCAACATAATGTTATACCAGAAATATCTCCTGGAAGCACCCTGCCTCAACAGGCACATACCAGGGAACTAATGAGGCTTTGTGAAAAGTACTCATTAAACCAACAGATAACTGATCCCACTAGAAATGAAAATACCCTGGATTTGTTATTCACAAACAATGAGGAACTAATCAGATATAACAGTTATAAAAACAATATACAGTTGACCCCCGGCTAACGAACACCCCGGAAATCGTACAATTATGTAAGTATAATATTGTAAGTGCTTGTGGAAGTGTATTTTTGGGGGTCTGAAATAGACTAACCTATGTGACATTATTTCTTAAGGAAGTAAATTCGTTCGGTAATGGCACTTGAGCAGGCTTCTGGGATGAAGTTTTTTCGTTAGCCGGGGGTCCACTGTACTCTGATCACAACATCATAGAAGTTCAAACTAGTATTAACCCAGGGTTTGGGAACTGCGGCACTAATGTTAGAGACGGGATATTCAGTAAGTTTTATTTTAATAACCATAGAATTGACTGAAAAAAAATAAACCAAGAGCTATCAGACATATCCTGGGAATCAGACATGAGCACCCTAAATCCCCACCAGTGCCTAGAGAAGCTAAATACAGAAGCATACAAGGTATGTATGAAGTACGTACCATTGAGGAAACCCAGATCAGATATAGAGAGAGAGAGCATAGGAGATGGTACAGAAGAAGAAAATCGGTTACTGAATTGCTTAAAAACACAAATACAGTGGAACCTCTACTTACGAGTTTAATCCGTTCTAGGAGCTTGCTCGCAACTGGATTTGCTCGTTTGCAGAGTCAATTTTCCTCATTTAAATTAATTGAAATAGAATTAATCCATTCCAGTGGAATTCCAGGCTCCACAAAATATTTCAATATTTTCCCAAATATCAACTCTATGGCTTATTTATCTATCACAATTCATCTAAGAATATGTAATAAACAATATTAATAACATAGATACATGATATATACACTAGAATGAATTAATGAATGAACAAAATTTGGAATTCATTACCTGTCATTGCCAAAGAAACCCTGCCTGTACCCCAATTCAAAACGATGCTAAAAACCACCTTCTCAGCCAAACCTAAATGCTCAATATCAAACATTCCCAACAAAGTAGAATAATCACTTAAGTGTAAAAAACTTACTAATCACTTAAATGTAAAAACCTGTTATGAATAATACATACTAAGCTAACTGTTTCCATAACATTTACATTATAATGACCACGTAAACTGTAACTGCAATGCAATTAATTGTTTTAAATGTTATCTCACTCAATTAGTTGCATTGCTACAATTAATTGATATGTCCAACTTATATTCAAACTTTATAACTTAGATACACAATTATACTTACTTTATAAATTATCAACCATAACTTTTTACCATGTAGTCTACAATTAAGTAGTCCTAAGAATGCCCGCAATGCACAGCATATTAGGGGCTTTTGGCATGTACATCTCATCAATACCTATGTATCTTGTCTACCCAACCATGTATCACTGTACCATGTCTCAATAAAGTATTATTATTATTATTATTATTATTATTATTATTATTATAGTGTTAGGGGAGGCAGAGTCGGTGGCCATTGTTGTTGTTGTTGCTCCTTGCATACCTTCCCATGCTTTTATAACAGAAAACTGAGTGTTTGTAAGGCAAACTCCATTAGATCGTCCTTTTTCTATCGCTTAATGGCTTAATTGCTACACTCCTAATTGTACACTCAATGGTACACTCTAAATGGTACACTCAGTGGTACACTCTCAATGGTACACTCAATGGTACACTCTCAATGGTACACTCAATGGTACACTCTCAATGGTACACTCAATGGTACACTCTCAATGGTACACTCAATGGTACACTCTCAATGGTACACTCTCAATGGTACACTCATAATGCTACACCTAGTTTGTGTTTATGTATGATTTCCTGCTTTAATTCCATGGAAATCATCCTCATTTTCTTCTCAGCACTGTCCTTTGCATTTGCTTTCTTAAGACCCATGGTTAGAGAGAAGAAATTTCGCAAAATAACTGCAAGAAACGTAATGAAAACACAAAAAATTCCCTCCCTTCCTGAGCGGCGATGTTTTGATACACACTGCTATCTTGTGGTGGCGATCTGAAACTCACTTATAGTATTATTATTATTATTATTATAATTACGTATTATTTTTTAGTGCGTACGTATTCTTATTTATTATTTATTTTATTAACACATCGGCCGATTCCACCAAGGCAGGGTGGCCCGAAAAGAAAAAATTTCATCATCATTCACTCCATCACTGTCTTGCCAGAAGGGTGCTTTACACTACAGTTATAAAACTGCAACATTTACACCTCCTTCAGAGTGCCGGCACTGTACTTCCCATCTCCAGAACTCAAGTCCGGCCTGCCGGTTTCCTGAATCCCTTCATAAATGTTACTTTGCTCACACTCCAACAGCCGTCAAGTATTAAAAACCATATGCCTCCATTCACTCCTATCAAATACGCTCACACATGCTTGCTGGAAATCCAAGCCCTCGCACACAAAACTTCCTTTACCCCTCCCCCCAACCTTTCCTAGGCCGACCCCTACCCCGCCTTCCCTCCACTACAGATTTATACACTCTCGAAGTCACTCTGTCTCGTTCCATTCTCTCTACATGTCCAAACCACCTCAACAACCCCTCCTCAGCTCTCTGGACAATCGTTTTGGTAATCCCGCACCTCCTCCTAATTTCCAAACTCCGAATTCTCTGCATTATATTCACACCACACATTGACCTCAGACATGACATCTCCACTGCCTCCAGCCTTCTCCTCGTTGCAACATTCATCACCCATGCTTCACACCCATATAAGAGCGTTGGTATAACTATACTCTCATACATTCCCCTCTTTACTTCCATGGACAAGGTTCTTTGTCTCCACAGACTCGAAGTGCTCACTCACCCTTTTCCCTCATCAATTCTATGATTCACCTCATCCTTCATAGACCCATCCGCCGACATGTCCACTCCCAAATATCTGAATACATTCACTCCTCCATACTCTCTCCCTCCCAAACTGATATCCAATTTTTCGTCACCTTTTTTTTTGTTATCCCCCCCCCCTTTTACTTTTTCCTTTTTTCCCCACTTTCAATTTTCTTTTTTTTACCCCCAAAATTCCCCCAAAACCAAACCTCTGCAGCTTCTTTGGGGGAACCCCCAAAAAAAGCACAGTGTCACAAAAAAAAATTGTAAAAACTCCCCTTTGTATTTTTTTTAAATTTTTTCCCCCCAAACCCCTTTCTTCCCAAGACCCCCCGGTTTTTCCCTTCTTTAAACCCCCCCATCTATAAATATATTGAAAAACCCAAAGTACTTTTAAAAATCCTTGTCGGGGCCCACTTTTACGGGGAAATAGCCCCCTTTTCCCTCCCCCCTTCAAACCCTTGATTTCACATTAAAAAAAACTTTTACTGCTTTCAGTAAACCCCCCCCTTTTTTCCCATACACCTGCAAAATCTACTTTCCCCCCCTTTTTCCCCCCTATCATCCCCCTTTTTCCCAAAATTTCCAAAAACCCCCAAAAAAAATTTTTTCCCTTTCAAAAATTTGTTCCCCCATATGTTTCACTGTAAACATTTGGGGTCTACACCCCCCCCACCTTTCCAAACCCCCCCCTTTTTCACCCCGCCCCCCCCGTTTCTGTTTTACTTTAATTTTTTTCAATAATAACTCTACCATACATTTTGGTACCTCCCGACTTATTCCCCCATAATTTTTTCCCCCTTTTTCCCCCCTTTCCCCTTTTTAAAAGGAACAATCCCCCCTTTTCCCCTCCCAAACCCCGGTACCTTACCCTCTTCCATTTTTTTAAAATAAAAACCCAAAACCCCTAAAAAATACCCCCCCCCTGTTTTTTAAAATTTCTTTTTTACCCCCTAAAACCCAGCTGCCTTCCCCCTTTTATTCTCCCCACTGCCTCCCAACCCCCCCCCCACAACTGGCTTTCCACATTTCCTACAAAATGTTATTCCCCCCTTTGCCCCACACCCGAAAACACAGTTTCCCCCGGGTTTTTCATCAACTTTTAACAAATCCTCAAAATTTTCCTTCCATCTTCCCGTACCTCAAACCCCCCATTTAATAACTCTCCCCCCCCATTTTTAACTGTCAAATCCTTTTTTTTCTCTAGGCTTCCTAAATTTTTAAAATTTCTATTCCAAAACTTTTTCTTATTTTCAAAAAAATTTTTCCCGATAAATTCCCCCCCCTACTTTCTTTTTTCTTTTTAAATTTTTTAAAACCCCTTTTTTTTTTTCCCCAATTTTACTTTCCCCCCTTCCCCCCATTTTTAAAAAAACCCCTCATATGCTAATTTTTTTCCCCCACTTTTTTTTTATATCTTTCCCACCTTTTTCCCCTTTTCCCCTCCCCCCCCACTCCCCTGTAACCCCTTCTGCTGAAAACTCTAAACTACATTTTTTTAAAAATTCCCCCTTAATTTTTTAATTCCCTTCCCCTCTCACTACCCCCTTTTTTTCCTCCAAAGTTGTTTATATCTTTAACTCCCTTTCCTTTTAGTTTATAAACCTTCACCTTTTTTACTTACTGATTCTTTTTTTCCCTTTTATCCCATCTACCTTTTACCCCCCCTTTTAAAACAAATTTTAAAAGGGTCTGATATATTGTAGCCCCCCTATAAACAAAAGCCCCCCCGGGAAATCTACCAACAGTCTTTTTTCTAAAAATACATAGTCCCCAAAAAAATACTGTCATTACGCCCCCATCAACCCTTTTATACTTATTTATCCCTTTTTTTAAAAAATGTATTACCTATAACTAAACCCCTTTTTATACAAAAAACAAAACCCCAAAAAAAACCCTTATCTTTCACCTGGCACCCCCCTTTCCCACTACCCCTTTTGCATGTTTCTTCCCCCTTTTGATTTAGGCCCCTTTTCCCCAATTTTCCCCTTTATTTGGGTTAAAACCCCCCACATTCGCTTTAAAATCTCCCCCAAAAACTCTCTCTCTCCCCACCTTCTCTTCTCCCCCGGGATCAGCTTTTATGACCCACTTTTTTTCCCCCACCCTTATTTTTTAAACCCCCTAAAAAATTTAATTTAAAATTTATATTCCCCCTTTTTTTCCCTTTTAAAAAATCCTTCAAACATTATTGCTTTCCCCCTTTCCCTTTGCTCTAACCCCTTTAGAATCCCGACTTAATCCCCTTTATTTCTCCCCCCAAAATGGGCCACCCCCTTCCCCCTTTGTTTTCCCTTTGGGGCCCGGGCATCCAATTCCCTTTTTATTCATAACTCGGGAATCATCTCTTTCTTTTCATCCCCCCTACCCTCCCGCAATTCAACCAAAATTTTATAAAAAAATTTTTTTTTTCTTTTTTTGTAGATTTGTACAGGAGAAAGGGGTTTTTCCCCCCCCTTGTTCCCCGGTTTTTTTCTTATAATAATAATTATTCTTTTTTTAATAATTATTATATTATAAAATTTTTATTATTATTAGTAGTAGTTTTTTTGTAGTAGTAGGGTTTTTTTTTCTTATAAAAAACTGTTTACCAAAATTTTTAAAATTTTTTTTTACACAAAAAAAAGAAGATTTACCCCCTTTTGCAGACTATTGCATTATTGTAATAATTGTATAAAAATGTCAACCCATTGGACAGGTAAGACAGTGGCGCATTTTTTTACTTCTAACATTGCCAAAAAACAAACTTTTTTAGCTACTTTGAGGGGGAATTTTAAGGTACTTTTCATTTTTTAAAACAACCCCAAAACAATATCTATGCCCGTAATATATCTTCCATTCTATCAATTTAGACCAAAAAAAACGAAAATACAAATAAAAACCAACCAAAATATCCGCGGCCCAGCTAAGGCTGAAAGTGAACCCCCGGTTATTTAAAGGGTATCTTTTTAATTTTTTCATTAAAAACATTTACCACCCCACATTGCCCAAGTTTCAAAAGATAGTCCAACAAACAAAGAGATTTCCCTAGATCGGGGGAAAAAGCCCTAATTTTTTAAAAGGGGGAAACCCCCTTAAAGGGCTATTTCGCTTTGGAAATTTCCCCTAGGGGGTTTCAAAAATAGCCCAACCTACGTGACATTATTTTTTGGGAAAGTAAAATTCGTTTTTAATCCCTTTTTGGCAGGTTTCTAAAATAATTTTGCTCGAAAAAGGGGGGGGTCCCCTGGGGTTGAAAACAAAACCTTTTATGAAATAATATAGACACAAGTCTCATGAAATTTTTCCCTTTGCAGTTTAATCTTTGAAAAAATTTTAGTGGGTGTGGTGTAAATAAATGAAATCCGTAGTTTGGAATTGGGGGGGGTTTTGAAAATTTACCTAAACTTTTCCCCGAGAGCTGAGGGGGGGTTATTGAGATGGTTTGGACATATGGAGAGGATGGAGACAAAATAGAATGACACCGAGTGTATAAATCTGTGATGGAGGGAAGGCGGGGTAGGGTCGTCTAGAAAAGTTGGAAGGAGGGGGTAAGGAGGTTTTGTGTGCGAGGGGCTGGACTGTAAGCTGTGAGCGTGTTGGGTAGGACGAATGGAGACAAATGGTTTCAGGACTCCCATTGTGCTGTTGGAGTGTAAGCAAGATAACATTGCATGAAGGTTTCAGGGAAACCCGGCAGGACGGACTGATTCCTGGAGATGGGAGTACAGTGCCAGCACTTCCTACTTAGAAGGGTGTTAATGTTGCCAGTTTTGTGGCTGTAGTGTAGAACCTTACTCTGGCAGAGACAGGTGATAAGGTGAATGATGAAAGCCACTGCTTTGTTGGGCCACCACCTTGGTGGGAAACTACCTGTGTTAATAAAAAAAAATAATAAAAAAACTAGTGTGTATAAAATTATCTAAAAATTTGGACTATAATGAAACTTCAGATCTCTCTGTCTGCCAGCTTTAAACCTGTTAAAAATAGCTCTACTTTTTATGTGTTTAACGTTGCCTAAGTAATTTGTAACTGAATGGTTCTTTCCAAACTATTATGGTTCTGTCTTTGTCTCATTTCCACTTCCATTTAGGGGTACCTGCTACATCCCTTATTGCCTTCACTTGAATTAAAATTGTTTATTGGTACCAATACTACCTTTACTTTCAACAAACCAGTATGTTCCCTTTGAGGTGTGATTATTTGAAGAAAATAAAGAGTTTCTGCTTTTAAATTTGAGTAATAACCTGGAGGAAGAGGTTACTTAATACACCTTTCTAACATTTAGATTTACCCTCTTATGACATGCATGGCTGATGGAGAAGAATTCTGTTCCACTTCCCCTGTAAGGTCTTGTATGCAGTGGTCCCTAGGTTTTCGATTCATCTTCAAACTCGAACATTTATGTATGTGTGTATTTTCGTAAGTGCTTGTGGAGTGTATTTTGGGGATCTGATAGACTAACCCTACGTGACGACTGCTTAAGAGTAAATTCGTTCATTAATGACGCAGGCTGTATTCCCTGGAAAATTTTAGTCAAAAATTAAGGGTCCCACTATTTTTTATGTCCATAATACAGCTTCCTGTTAACAACGGAGGTTGGCTACAAGACCACGTCGGTTGCTTGAATTACCGTCGCTAAGCAGGAGCCTTACTTAATGGTAGTGGGTTTGTGTCCAGCCATCGTGATATTGTTTTGTGTCACCACTTTGCACCATTTACTTAACTTATTTTGGTATATTTTTGTCTTGCCTGTGGTAATTGTACTTTGTACTGGCAATAAGCAGAATAGAGAATCAGTTTTAGCCTTACCAATTGGACCCACTTGGTTTCGTGTGTCTCGGTTTGCTTCAATTTTGGTTTTGCGCACTTTTCGTGGAAATATTGGCTTAGTTTTCGCCGGTGGCTCAGTTTCGCCGGTGGCTCAGTTTTGTGATGACTCGAGATTTTGCGTTGATGGTACGGAACCCTGTCCAATTGCCCAATACGCACACCAAAGCCCGCAAGCCCGCCTACACACACATTACTCAGGCAGCATAGCATTGTTTCTAGTTGAGTGAAGACATTATCCCTGCGGGTTTATACCAAAACATTTCTTAACAATCCATTGTTTTTTGTACCAATTATTGTGTTTGCTAAATAAGCCATGTGGGCCCAAGAAAGCTCTAGTGTGATCCCCTTTGGTAAAAGAGTGGGAACACCAAGAATTAAAGAAAGAAATAGTAACAACAGCCAATAAAGTGGAGTGGAGTAAGTATAGCACCAGCCAACGATAAAGTGTAGCACCCAACAGTGTAGCAAGTAAGTTAGCGGTGTGACTGGAAAATGACTGACACGAGAGGCTTTAACTTCCCTCCATTTGTTGTTTGAGGAATATGGAGACTTAGGATAGAGCCTGCTACACTTCTCCATCTCCTCCCAAGATAAGTGTAAATATTTCTTGACGCAAAAAGTGTAAATATTATGGCCCCTTGGTAAAAAAGTGTAAATATTTGCGCCCATAAGTAAGTGTAAATATTTGCGGCCCTTAGAGTAAAGTGTAAATAATACCTATTTATAAATGCATTGTATTGTTTCAGGTGTGAATCTGGTGGTGGAATCCTCCACCACTATGGTCAGTGGCCCTTATGACCCCAGCAACAATAGCACTGTCACCCAGTCTCACATTCGACTGACATATTTTATTCATTCTCTGATGTATCATGTTTATGTTATTATACTTTTTCCAGGGTTATTGATGTATAGTACTGACTTACCTTATGGGTTGGCCATGTTGCTGGTGCGCTATAAATTCTAAACCAACTAATCAGGGGGAGAGAGCTGGTAGCCTGCATGTGTTAGAATGGGTCCCATATGTGGTAAGTATGCATATTGGGAGGAAAAATCCCCATGCCTCCACCTGTTGCAGCTATGGAGTGGTAATTCCAGTGCGCCTTTGTCCACCCGAGCCATGCGGTAGGAATACCTCACTCATGGTGTGAGTGGTAGGGGAAGGCAATGGGGGGAGTGGGGAGAGAGCAGTGGAAATTGGTGAGAGCAGTGAAATTGGGAAGACAGTGGAAGTGGGAGAAGACAATGTGGAGGTGGGAAGACAGCCAGTGGGGTGGGTGGGAGGAGACAGTGGGGTGGGTGGGGAAGACAGTAGAGTGGGGAAGGCCAGTAGAGTGGGGAAGGCAATGGGTGGAGTGGGGGAAGACGGTGGGGTGGTGGGGAGAGGCAGTGGAAGTGGGGAGGTGGTGGGGGAGTGGGGAGAGAGGCAGGCAGGCCAGGCGGGCTGGGCTGACTGACCCAGCTGACCCGACCAGCCCCAATGAGCCCTAGCTGACTCTGTAACACATGTACCACAAATACAAAAAGTGTAAATAATCTGGGATAAATACATGGGGTAAAAATAAAATAAGGATAAATACATAGTGTAAGTACCTAGGATGTTTCAGACCTGACAAATAATATTTATTAGAAATTCTAAATTCAAATCACTGGCTTCATGTAGCCCACCAAGATTGGGGGGTACTTATAGTTATACATTAAAGTTGATATTACAAGATGGTAATAATATGCTAGGTATGCCTAAGGACTCAGATGTGGTAGTATTGGTTCCAATAGTGACTGTCTCTGAGACAGGGGGCATAGAAAGAGAGACAAACAGACAGGCCAGATAAAACAGTGAAAGCAAATAAGGAAGGCAATGTACCACTCATTTGTCAAAATGTCGCTCCCACTCTATTAGAGAGCCTTGTCACCCACCCGGCTGGCAGGGGAGGCAGGAGGGAGGGAGGCAGGAGGGAGGCAGGAGGGAGGGAGTGGGCAAGGCAGGCAGGCAGGCAGGCAGGTACCCACATCAAATATCCAAAAAATAGTAGTTTGTGATAATAATAAGATAGAGGGACCCTACCCTATGTGTCACTTTAATAGTGAATTGCCAGTAAGATGACCTGCACCTACTGTGCTAATATAATAATAATAATTATTAATATTATTGTTATTGTTATTATTATTATTGTTGTGGCACCCTATGGTCGGTCGGTCAATGGCCATTGTGGTTAATAACCAAGCCAATATTCAATACATCCATGCAACCATTGTTCTTGATATTGTTCCAATAATATTTGTTCAGTCCAATAGCTGGTGTGTAATAATAATGATTGGGTAATAGTCAATAATGATTAATAGCCAATAATGGTCAGGTAGCCCAACCAAGCCAGCTGGTCAATAAGCATGTAGCCAACCGGCTGGCCATCCATCAATAATGGCCATTTATTATCTATCAATAGCTGGTGTATGTAGTCAATATCAGCAATCCTTAATAATAACAATTAATACTTAATATCTAATAATAAACCAGATTATTAATAATAATATAATAATAATAATAATATTATAGCCAGATTAATGTGTCAATGGTCATCATTAATAATATTTAGCCAATAGACCACCAGCCAGCCAGTTGGTCAGGTAGCCAGCCAGCCAATTGGTGTAGCCAATAGCCCAGTCCAAGCTATTATCTTCCAGTCCCTTAAGCCAACCAACTAGCCCTGCTAGCTAGCAGGTCAATATAAATAATAGTATTTATTAATATCAATAGTGTTCCAATAATAATAGCTTTTGGTCAATAATAATAATGATTAATGTAATAATATTGTGGTCCAATAATATTAATGATTAATAATAATAATGATTAATGAG
>WNWK01050592.1:0-12776 GCA_009830355.1 Cherax destructor | reverse complement strand
TATATGTATATATATTATAGAACAATAGTAATGAATTTTTTTTATTGTTTGTTTGTGTAAACAAGTTTTGTAAACAATATAAAGATACTAATGTTTATACTTGTATTGTGTTGCATACAACGAGTGTATATATAAACATTGCACTTTACCTTGGTCTAACAGGCCACATAAGTTACATAAAAAAGAAAATACTAGTGAAAAAAACAAGAAATCTACGAATGGAAGTAAACAAAAGTTTGCTGAGTGAGCGGAAGTCGCCGATGTTGCCATACGCGGCTCATTTTCTGCCAACTTTACACCTCCATATCTCGGTAAGTATTGATGGCAAAAATCTGTTTTTAAGATAAAAACAATCAGAAAAATAATCTTAACATTTTGATAAGAATTTTTTTTTTTTTTTAATATTTTGCGACAACAGGAGAGCACTCAGATTGAGGGTTGCAACAGTCAAAGGGTTAACACTACATTGTAAAAAAAAAAAATCAATACCTGCCCAAAACAATACTGCCTTACACTCAATTGTAACATTCTCATACTGTAAACTACTTTCAACAATGCACATTGTAATATTCCCATTATTTTTTTTTTTATTAACACATTGGCTGTTTCCCACCAAGGCAGGGTGGCCCGACAAAGAAAAACTTTCATCATTATTCACTCCATCACTGTCTTGCCAGAGGCAGTGCTTACACTACAGCTACAAAACTGCAACATTAACACCCCTCCTTCAGAGTGCCATCACTGTACTTCCCATCTCCAGGAATCAAGTCTGGCCTGCCGGTTTCCCTTAAACCCTTCATAAATGTTACCTTGCCTACACTCCACCAGCACGTCAAGTCCTAAAAACCATTTGTCTCCATTCACTCCTATCTAACACGCTCACGCACGCTTGCTGGAAGTCCAAGCCCCTCGCACACAAAACCTCCTTTACTCCTTCCCTCCAACCTTTTCTAGGCCGACCCCTACCCTGCCTTCCCTCCACTACAGATTTATACACTCTCGAAGTCATTCTATTTTGCTACATCCTTTCTATATGTCCAAACCATCTCAATAACCCCTCCTCAGCTCTCTGAATAATAGTTTTGGTAATCCCACACCTCCTCCTAATCCCCAAACTATGGATTCTCTGCATTATATTCACACCACACATTGACCTCAAACATGACATCTCCACTGCCTCCAGTCTTCTCCTTGTTGCAACATTCACAACCCATGTCTCACACCCATACAAGAGTGTTGGTATAACTATACTCTCATACATTCCCCTCTTTGCTTCCATGGATAGAGTTCTCTGTCTCCACAAGCTCCTCAGTGCACCACTCACCTTTTTTCCCTCGTTAATTCTATGATTCACCTCATCCTTCATATACACATCTGCTGACACATCCACTCCCAAATATCTGAACACATTCACCTCCTCCATACTCTCTCCCTCCAATCTGATATCCAATCTTCCATTATCTAATTTTTTTGTTATCCTCATCACCTTACTCTTTCCTATATTCAATTTTAATTTCCTTCTTTTACATACCCTACCAAACTCATCCATCAACCTCTGCAACTTCTCTTCAGAATCCCCCAAAAGCACAGTGTCATCAGCAAAGAGCAACTGTGACAACAGCCACTTTGTGTTAGATTCTTTATCTTTTAACCCCACACCTCTTGCCAACACCCGAGCATTCACTTCTCTTACAACTCCATCTATAAATATATTAAACAACCACGGTGACATCACACATCCCTGTCTAAGGTCTACTTTTACTGGAAAATAATCTCCCTCTCGCCTACATACTCTAACCTATGCCTCACTATCCTCATAAAAACGTTTCACCGCTTTCAATAACCTACCTCCTATTCCATACATTTGCAACATCTGCCACATTGCCCCTCTATCCACCCTATCATATGCCTTTTCCAAATCCATAAATGCCACAAACACCTCTTTACCCTTGTCTAAATATTGTTCACCTATATGTTTCACTGCAAACACTTGGTCTACACACCCCCTACCCTTTCTAAAGCCTCCTTGTTCATCCGCTATCCTGCTCTCCGGCTTACTCCTAATTCTTTCAATAATAACTCTACCATACACTTTACCAGGTACACTCAACAGACTTATTCCCTATAATTTTTACACTCTCTTTTGTCCCCTCTGCCTTTATACAAAGGAATTATGCATGATCTCTGCCAATCCCTAGGTACCTTACCCTCTTCCATACATTTATTAAATAAAAACACTAACCACTCCAAAACTATCCCCACCTGCCTTTAACATTTCTATCTTTATCCCATCAATCCCAGTTGCTTTACCCCCTTTCATTCTACTCACTGCCTCACGAACTTCCCCCACACTCACCACTGGTTCTTCCTCACTCCTATGAGATGCTATTCCTCCTTGCCCTATACACGAAATCACAGCTTCCCTATCTTCATCAACATTTAACAATTCCTCAAAATATTTCCTCCATCTTCCTGATACCTCTAACTCTCCATTTAACCCTTTGGGGGTCCAAGGGGGGTCTCTGAAACTCGTTCTCAGGGTCCACGAATTTAAAAAAAAAAAAATTTTCTTATGGATTGATAGAGAATCTTTTCCGATCATAACGCCACAAAGTATGAAATTTGATCGAAAACTAACGGAATTATGCTTTCGCGAAGTTAGCGTAGCCATGACACTTACGCATCGGCGATTTCGCCCACTTTGAGCCCTATTTTCGGCACATTGCAATGTTTCAGTCTACTACAATTATAGCTATTTCGCTAGAACTCCATTTCTTCTATCGATTGAGTACACGAAACTGCCTATTTACCAATTTCAACTACCCAAAATAGTGGTCAGAAAATGGCAATTTGGCCAATTTCACACAAATTTCAAACGATGCCAATTTCAAAATAGGATCCATAATAAACAAGACAGACATTCCTGGCACTAAAATAACATCTTCTCTGTTCATTAGTTACGTCTCCAGGCCCCTCTACATTACTTTTGCTTTCCATTTTGAATTTTTATTCTCACAAAAAATAGAAGATTTATTGTTATGTATACAACTGCATCATTGTAAAAATGGTATAAATAATATCAGAGCACTTGTGCATGAATATTAGACTCGCCAGTTGATGTGTATTGGACGCATGGTGTGATTTGTTTACTCTTGAACATCGTCAAAAATCGAACATTTTCGCTACTTTGAGCTCAATTTCAAGGTACTTGTTATTGTCAAACCAATCAAAATCATCTCTATTTCTGTAATATATCTTCCATTCTATCAAATAAGAACAAGAAAACGAGAATACAACAATAAATACCATACGAAAATAGACTGCAAAGTCGCTGTTTTAAACCAAAAACACAGTCAGAGTTTTTTTTTCCTCATTATGCACTGTGTGGTGCAGGAATTTTTTTATACTGCGCACACTGACCGCACAGACCCATTCTATCACATCTAGGCCTAACAGCCTGTTTCTGCTTGATTTGAGGGCGCTAGAATTTAGGAGTACTAGTACGTCAATAACCCCAGTGCGTAAGACGTACTAGTACGACCAAAACCCCGAAAGGGTTAATAACTCTCCTCTCCTATTTTTAACTGACAAATCCATTCTTTCCCTAGGTTTTCTCAACTTGTTAATCTCACTCCAAAACTTTTTCTTATTTTCAACAAAATTTGTTGATAACATCTCACCCACCCTCTCATTTGCTCTATTTTTACACTGCTTTACCACTCTCTTAACCTCTCTTTTTCTCTCCATATAATCCTCCCTCCATGCATCACTTCTACTTTGTAAAAACCTCTCATATGCTAACTTTTTCTCTCTTACTACTCTCTTTACATCATTCCACCAATCGCTCTTCTTCCCTCCCGCACCCACTTTCCTATAACCACAAACTTCTGCTGAACACTCTAGCACTATATTCTTAAACTTACCCCATACCTCTTATACCCCACTGATTATACTCTCACTAGCCCATCTGTCCTACAACAGTTGTTTATATCTAACCCTAACTGCCTCCTCCTTTAGTTTATAAATCTTCACTTCTCTCTTACTTGCTGTTTCCATTCTCCTTGTATCCCATCTACATTTTACTCTCACTGTAGCTACAACTAAAAAGTGATCTGATATATCTGTGGCCCCTCTATAAACATGTACATCCTGAAGTCTACCCAACAGTCTTTTATCTACCAATATGAAGTCCAACAAACTACTGTCATTTTACCCTACATCATATCTTGTATACTTATTTATCCTCTTTTTCTTAAAATATGTGTTACCTATAACCAAACCTCTTTCTATACAAAGTTCAATCAAATGCTCCCCATTATCATTTACACCTGGTACCCCAAACTTACCTACCACCCCCTCTCTAAATGCTTCTCCTACTTTAGCATTTAGGTCTCCTACCACGATTACTCTCTCACTTGGCTCAAAAGTGCCTACACACTCGCTTAACATCTCCCAAAATCTCTCTCTCTCCTCTACACTTCTCTCTTCTCCAGGTGCATACGCACTTATTATGACCCACTTTTCACATCCAACCCTTATTTTAATCCACATAATCCTTGAATTTATACATTTATGTTCCCTCTTCTCTCTCCATAACTGATCTTTCAACATTATTGCTACCCCTTCCTTAGCTCTAACTCTCTCAGATACTCCTGACTTAATCCCATTTATTTCTCCCCACTGAAACTCGCCTACCTCCTTCAGCTTTGTTACGCTTAGAGCTAGGACATCCAACTTCTTTTCATTCATAACATTAGCAATCATCTCTTTCTTATCATCCGCACTACATCCACGCACATTCAAACATCCTTATCTTCTTTTTAGTAATTTATACAGGAGAAGGGGTTACTAGCCCATTGCTCCCGGCATTTAGTCGCTTCTTACGACACACATAGTTACGGAGGAAGAATTCTGCTCCACTTTCCCATGGAGATAAGCAGAAATGAAAAAGAACAAGAACTAAGAAGAAAAATAGAAGAAAAACACAGAGGGGTTAGTATATATATGCTTGTACATGCATGTGTAGTGTTACCTAAGTGTAAGTAGAAGTAGCAAGACATACCTGCAACCTTGCATGTTTATGAGACAGAAAAAAGACACCATATTGTAATTTAAATAATTTTACTGTTGATATATACAACCTATATAATACTTTCAACTTGTCCCATTGTAATATTCCCATATTGTAATTTGAGTAAATTTACGTGACATTATTTCTTAAGGAAGTAAATTAGTTTGGTAATGGCACTTGAGCAGCATTCTGGAACGAATTTTCGGCGAAAACTGAGACACCACTGTATATAAAAACAGATGTACAACTTTAGGAAACTACGATTTATTTGTCTAGTCTGATCCCATAACAGACCGAATTACAATTGTAGTATAATACAGTGGACCCCATGAACACCGGAAATGTACATTATGTATACAGTGGTCCCTCGGTTTTCGTGCATCTCCAAACTCGAACATTTATGTAAGTGTATTTTCGTAAGTGCTGTTGCAAGTGTATTTTTGGGGGTCTGAAATAGACTAACCTACGTGACATTATTCCTTAAAGGAGTAAATTCATTCGGTAATGGCACTTGAGCAGGCTTCTGGAATGAAGTTTTTACGTTACTTTGGGGTCCACTGTATTGTAAGTGCTTTTGTAAGTGTATTTTTGGGGGTCTGAAATGGACTAACCTACTTGACATTATTTCTTAAGGGAGTAAATTCGTTCGGTAATGGCCCTTGAGCAGGCTTCTGGAATGAATTTTGCTCGTTACTCGGGGGTCCACTGTATTAAGTACAGTGGACCCCCGGTTTTTGTAATTTATTGGTTTCAGAATGCTGTTCAAGTGCCATTACCAAACAAATTTATTCCCATAAGGAATAATGTAAATTGGACTAGTCCTTTTAGACCCCTAAAAATACACTTACAAAAGCACTTACAAAAATACACATACATAATTGTTCGAGTTTGGAGCATAACGAACACTGGGGGTCCACTGTAGTCTGTAAGCCATTAAATTTAGTCTGCCCATAATGCCAAGGCATGATAGTGGCTCTCTTTGCACTGCAACTCATTATTGTAATTACACACTGTAAACTATCTGTGGAAAATACAGTGGTCCCTCGGTTTTCGTGCATCTCCAAACTCGAACATTTATGTAAGTGTATTTTCGTAAGTGCTGTTGCAAGTGTATTTTTGGAGGTCTGAAATAGACTAACCTACGTGACATTATTTCTTAAGGAAGTAAATTCGTTCGGTAATGGCACTTGAGCAGCATTCTGAACGAATTTTCGGCGAAAACCGAGGGACCACTGTATTGGTATTTTCCCAAAGTTATATTCGATAAACTTTCCAATATGAATAGATATCATTAATGTGTGCTAGTAGTTTACCATTTATCTGGGTATGAAGATAGAACCATCAGATAGGTTCGGGCAGAGGGGAGTGTGGCGGGGTGACGGGGTATTCAAGCAGAGCGCGGGCAGTCACGTGTGAATACCCATAGGCCCAGGGTGTTGGGAGACGGAATGGCATCAGGGATTTGGCGTTTCCGTCAACCAGACAGTGATTAACAACCGCAATTCGTGATATAAGGTGTTATCAATGGGATTCAATGAATAATGTGGGACATTAAGTCCGGGAATCACTGTAATAGTGATAATTGGTTAAATAGTGAATGGCACCGGCGAGTGACGCCATTATAGGCCTAAGCAGGGTTCCGGTGACGTGACTAGCTGACTGGATACGGTCACAACCCTGATTCTGTGTGACTTTCGTCAAGGAAGTGGTGTGAAATCATTATCGGTACTTGGCGGGACGATAAAGTCCAGTGAATCATCTTTATAAGGAATTGGAGGGGAGAGAAATACATCGTGTGCCAACGGTTGAGGGACGCCAGCCGGGGCCGCCATGTTGGAGACATTGGAATGGTAACGGGTTACCATTTTCATCTCGACACATCGACGTTGAAATTTAATAAAATGAACATTAATGAGCGTAAACCAGTAAAACATTAAATTGGCGTGTGAATTAAAGAAGATTTGGTGATGTCAATATCACAAGAGAGAATTTGTGCAGTGGTTCTTAGCAACATTCTCATAACGATCATATGTTGACCTCCCGATTCTGTCCCGAGAATTGCAGAGGTGTCAAGAGGTTAATACTCTATATCGGGACAACAACTCCACCATCATCGTCTTTGCTGGGAGCATAATCGCTACCGTGTAAAGACCACGAGACCGACGAGAGGGAACACCAACAAGGCAAATGACTCCCTACCACCAAGTACAGTGGTACCGACTTAGATGGTCCAAACTCACCTTATGTAAGTTTATTTTAAAATGCTTTGTAGTGTAATTTTGGGGTCTAAGGACTAGTCTATTTACATCATTCCTTATGGATAAATTCTTGTAATGGCACTGAACAGCATTCTGGAATGAAATATCGTAGTCGGTACCACTGTAGTTGTAGCAGTCTGTTATCGCCGATAAATGTTATATTAGTTTTGTCCTTAGCTAGGTCAACGATCTACAATGGGGATCCATGATGCTGTTAATGGGTGAGTGATGGTCAGGTTAACTTAATTGTGTGTTCTCTCCTCTTCTTTCTACTCTAAATCAGTCAAATCCTCATATACAGTCCACAACCATTATTGTATCATGCGTACTAGTGCGAGTTAATTTTACTTTAAACTGGTCCAGAGCAGAAGTGGGTTTAGCGTGAGAATATCGAAGGGAGTCGTCTCAGCGACCAGGGCGACTCAAGTTTCTCACACACCTCACGGGAGTGACTGTGGCAAATAATATTAGTCGTTCACCTCCCATTGAGATTATCTGTTTGTAAGTGGCGGTGAAGTCCATACAGGTAGTCTCACAATTCCCCTCACTATCTATGTAAATATGAATCCCTACAAAAAGTCAATCACATTGTAAACTTGCAAAGAAATAAAAATTTGTACAGTGGACCCCAGAGTTTCGGTTCGGTCACCTTGGAAATCGAACAATTATGTAAGTGTAATATTGTACGTGCTTTTGTAAGTGTATTTTTGGGGGTCTGAAATGGACTAATCTACTTGACATTATTCCTTAACCCTTTGGGGGTCGACAGGCCTTCTCGGAAACACGTTCTCAGGGTAGAAATTTTTTTTAAAAAAAAATAAAAATAATTTTTCTTATGAAATGATAGAGAATCTTTTTCCGTTCATAACGACACTAAAAGTTTGAAATTTGAATGAAAACTTACGGAATTATGCTCTCGCAAAGTTATCGGTCTCGAAGATGTTTACGCATCGGCGATTTCACCCACTTTGAGCCCTATTTTTGGCCAATTCCAATGTTCCAGTCCACTGAAATCATAGCTATTTCGTTAGAACTCCATTTGTTCTATCGATTGAGTACAAGAAACCGCCTATTTACCAATTTCAACTACTCAAAATAGTGGTCAGAAAATGACAATTTGGCCAATTTCACACAAATTTCAAAAGATGCCAATTTCAAAATAGGGTCCAGAATAAACAAGGCAGACAGTCCTGGCACTAAAATAACATCTTCTCTGTTCATTAGTCATGTCTCCAGGCCCCTCTTACATTACTTTTGCTTTCCATTTTGAATTTTTATTCTCACAAAAAATAGAAGATTTACTGTTATGTATACAACTGCATCATTGTAAAAATGGTATAAATAATATCAGCGCACTTGTGCAAGAAAATTAGACTCGCCAGTTGATGTGTATGGGACGCATGGTGTGATTTGTTTACTCTTGAACATCGGCGAAAATCGAACATTTTCGTTACTTTGAGCTCAATTTCAAGGTACAGTGGTCCCCCGAGTTATATACACCCCGGATATCGTACAATTATGTAAGTATAATATTGTAAGTGCTTGTGGAAGTGTATTTTTGGGGGTCTGAAATAGACTAACCTACGTGACATTTTCCTTAAGGGAGTAAATTTGTTCGATAATGGCGCTTAAGCAGGCTTCTGGAGTGAAGTTTTTACAATACTCGGGGGGACCACTGTACTTGTCATTGTCAAACCAATCAAAATCATCTCTATTTCTGTAATATATCTTCCATTCTATCACATGAGACCAAGAAAACGAGAATACATCAATAAATACCATACGAAAATAGACTGCAAAGTCGCTGTTTTAAATGAAAAAAAACGGTCAGAGTTTTTTTCTCTCATTATGCAGTCTGGTGCAGGATTTTTTATACTGCGCACACTGACCACATAGACCCATTCTTTCATATGTAGGGCTACCAGCCGTTTCCCACTTAATTTGAGGCCGCTAGAATTTACGCGTACAGTCATCCCTCCGTTTTCATGTATCTCTGTTTTCGTGTAGTTTTTTCGTGGAAAATTGGCCTCTGTTTTCGTGTGATTCCCTCCGTTTTTGTGCTCGGTCCAGAACCTGTCAACCAGTGCCGCGCACATACAAAGGCCGTAGGCCACCACCCACGCACCTCCCACGCACATTGTCACGCAGTCTAGCATTGTTTACGTTTGAGTGAACATCACCCCAGGAGTTTATACAAAACATTTATTAACAATTCATTGTTTTTGGGCCTTGATTATTGTGTGTGACTACTAAATAAGCTACCATGGGCCCAAAGAAAGGTCCTAGTGCCACTTCTTTGGTAAAGAAAGTGAGGAACGCCATAGAACTGAAGAAAGAAATAATAGAAAAATATGATAGTGGTGTATGTATTGCCGAGCTCGCCAGGATATACAAGAAAGCCCCAACAACCATCCATTGTGTATAAGAGAAAAGCAATCACTGAAGCTAATGTTGCGAAAGGGGTGAATACAATAACGAAACAGAGATCACAAACAATAGAAAATATGGAGAAATTGTTGTTGCTGTGGATAAACCAAAAACTGCTAGTGGGTGATAGTGTTGTGCAATCCATCATACGTGAAAAAGCAAGGCAGTTGCATGCCGATCTTGTCAAGAAAATGCCTGGAACCAGTGATGTTGATGTTGATGAATTTAAGGCCAGCAAAGGAAGGTTCAAAAATTTAAGAGGCGAACTGGCATACACAGTGTTGTAAGGCATGGTGAGGGTGCCAGTTCAGATAAACAAGGGGCTGAAAAATTTGTGCGCGACTTTAAAAAATATGTAGAGGCTGAAAATTTCAAACCCCAACAAGTGTTTAATTGTGATGAAACAGGCCTCTTTTGGAAGAAAATGCCAAGGAGGACCTACATCACGCAGGAGGAAAAGGCAATGTGAGGACACAAGCCTATGAAAGACAGGCTAACTCTCATGTTGTGTGGTAACGCTAGTGGGGATTTTAAAGTGAAGCCTTTACTGGTGTATCACTCTGAAAATCCCAGAGTGTTCAGGAACTACAGTGTTGACAAGAGTAAATTGTGTGTGTTTTGGAAGTCTAATGCTAAGGCATGGGTCACTAGGGAAATTTTCCTGGAATGGTTTAATCAAGTGTTTGGCCCCAATGTGAAGAAATATCTATTGGAGAATAAATTGCCACTTAAGTGCCTCCTGGTAATGGACAATGCTCCTGGTCATCCTCAAGACTTGGACGACCAAATGTCTAAGGATTTCAAATTTGTAACAGTGAAGTTCTTGCCTCCTAACACCACTCCTCTTCTCCAGCCCATGGACCAGCAGGTCATTGCAAACTTCAAAAAACAGTACACCAAAGCAATGTTTCAAAGGTGTTTTGATGTGACCAATGACACTAAATTGACCCTAAAAGAGTTCTGGAAGGATCACTTCGATATCTTCCATTGCATAGGCCTTATAGTCCTGGAGTGACTTCCAGGACGATGAACTCTGCTTGGAGAAAGTTGTGGCCATATTGTGTCCCAGAGAGGGATTTTGAAGGGTTTGGGGCTGGCCCTGAGGAGCCTGTGGAAGTTGTGGAAAGTATTGTGGCATTGGGGAATTGCATGGGGTTGGATGTGAGTGGCGAAGATGTGGAAGAGTTGGTGGAGAACCACAATGAAGATCTAACCACTGAAGAGCTGCAAGAGCTTGAGCTGCAACAACAACAAAACAGATCTGAGGAAATTGCTTCAGTGGAGGAACAAAGATGTAAGGTGCCTTCTTCAGAGATTAAGGAGATTTGTGCAATGTGGAGTAGGGTGCAATCATTTGTGGAGGAACATCACCCTGACAAAGATGTTGCAATCCGTGCTGGCTACTTTTACAATGACAGTTCCATGTCCCATTTTAGGGACATTTTAAGGAGCCGCCAGACACAGAGCTCTCTGGAGAGATATTTAGTGCCACAGGTGTGCAGTGACTCTCAAGCTGGTCCTAGTGGGATTAAAAGACAAAAGGAAGTGACCCCAGATGAGGACTTGGTACCTAGAGTCCTTATGGAGGGGGATTCCCCTTCCAAAAATTAGGGTCTCTACCCTCTCCCCTCCTATCTCTCTTCCATCCAGCAACATCAGTCTTCAGTAAGGGTAAGTGCCACATTCATTTCATTCATTTGTGCATGTAAATCTATCTTTAAGGCAACCCAAATTTTTTTTTTCCAAACTTCTGGGTTTCTGGAACGGATTAATTGAATTTCCATTATTTCTTATGGGGAAAATGGTTTCAGTTTTCGTGTGTTTCAGTTTTAGTGCCTCCCTCAGGAACGGATTAAACATGAAAACGGAGGGATGACTGTACTAGTATGGCACCAACCCCTGCTCGTAAAACGTACTAGTACGGCACCGACCCCGAAAGGGTTAAGGGAGTAAATTTGTTCGATAATGGCACTTGAGCAACCTTCTGGAATGAATTATGACCGAAACGCAGGGGTCCACTGTATTTGTAATGAGTATTCTACTAGACTTCTCGTCAATATATGAAAGGCCTCTGATACCAATGACCACAGCTGCTCGTAAGTAGAGGTACCACTGTACTCCCAATCCTACCTCTGTAACAGGCAACAACTTGTAAACATATACACAACACTTTATCTAGTAATCTATTCATTAACCTAGGTGTGCCCCAAGGCAGCATTCTGGGTCCTCTTATGTTTCTCATCTATATCAATAACATACCTAATGCCACCTAGCTTCTGAAACCTGTACTCTTGCTGATGACACAACCTTTCTAACATCAAGTCCAAATCCTGTGTCAATAAACACAAGAGTAAATAATGAACTTAAAAAAGTCCACACATGAATGATTACCAACATTCCTGCACCAGACAGCACACCCCTCCACACTTCACGAGTTTGAACTTACTTTTAATGTACAAACTATGCACTCATATTAGTGTGTCTACTACATACGTATATAGAACATTAAACTCCAGTGTAAACCCTCCTTTGATATCCTTTTCCGTCTCACCCTATGCAAAAATGCAATGCACATAAACGGCCCCAAGATCTGGATTTCATTGCCTGAACCAGCAAAAGGTTCCCTGCCTGCCAATCAATTTAGAGCTATAATTAAAAATCACCTTATCTCCCAAATTTAACTAGTATACCCGAAATCATTTAACCAGTTTGAAACTACAGTAATCAAGAAATCCAAATTAACTTAAGACCCTAAATCAATTTTAAGGATTAAATAACACTTAAAATTGTATATTTGTACTAATGTAAATTGTATCAATTATAATATCATGTCAGTGGTACCCTGAGTTTTGGCCATAATTCGTTCCCAGAAGGCTGTTCGAGTGCCGTTACTGACAATTTGTTCCATAAGGAATAATGTAAATTAGATTAGTCAATTTCAGACCCCAAAAATACACTTACATAATTGTTCGAGTTGGGAGCTGTACGAAACTCGGGATACCACTGTATTTTGCTACCTC
>WNWK01050591.1:0-12776 GCA_009830355.1 Cherax destructor | reverse complement strand
CACTATGTTTAACAACATTCACTTCTCTATGTCCTCCCTTTGGGTTTTTTGATAGTTATGTATTACAGTTTCGCCATTTCTTTTAAAGGCCTTATGCCTACTATGTAAATTAATGCTAGAGTGGTGAGTAATTATTGGGGTTTTTCATTCAAAAGTCCTCTGTGTCCGCTGGGATCATCGGATTCAAGGCTGAGGGGGGGGCCGGGCGTATCACCAATTGAGAAACAGAGTAACTCCATCAATTCTGCACTACACCAGTAGACCTCAGTACACACTAGAAACATCAGGCAACTGGACGTCACTAGGGGACAATTTCAACTACCCCTGACATAAATTTATGACATTGTGGAAGTTTGGAAAACTGTTGGATTTGGGGAAAACACCCGGAGGCAACAACAACAATACCACCCCCCGGAGTCATCACAGGGGATTCATTGCTTCAGTGTTAAGACCACAGCTGTAAATATTTAGCTTTGAATCATATATATATTTTGTTTTCATGTTTCGTTTTCTTAATTGGGATTATTATAATCATATTTACGTATTTATTATTTAAATTTCATTCTATTAAAATAGTGTTTATTTTTCTTGTTATTAGTCTTTTTCTATTATACTTTTCCTGGAGAAGATTCAAAATTTTTCCCGGGCAATGGTGCAAAACCCTAAGTTATTGGAAGTGGGAATGTGGGTGGGGGGGGCTTGGGAGGGCGATGGATGGAATGCTGTTGATAGGATTAAAATTTGTGGAATAGTGTATATGGCGGATGTGGAAGAGGCTAAGAAAGGTAAACTCTGTGGGGGGGGTGGTGAGTAGGGCTCTGGGTAGAATGGGGGGATGGAGGCCGGGAGATGAAACCCCCAATGCAGAGGGTGGTAGTGGTGAATCTCTTGTATATAGTAATGTGTGGAATGTGGCTGCCTTTACCCTTTTGGGAGGATGGAAGATGAAAAATTAAAAAGGAAAGTGTTAAGGTATGTGGGGGGGTATGGAAGGCCGTAGCTAAAAAAGGAGGTCGTCGTGAAAGTCCGACGAGGGGGGTTTGGGACTTTTTCCCCTTGGGAAAGTAGGGTAAAAGCTGTGTATGTAAAACAGTTTTTTTTGAAAAAGGGGGGTGCGGGGAATACGTGTGGGGAGGGTCATGGAGGATGTACGAAAGTGGTGGGAGGGGAGAGATCTGCAGGTGGGGAAGTTTGGCAAGGCAGTTGGGCAGAGGGGGGGGCCAAAAAAGGGTAAAGGTGGGTAGGCTGGGAAGAGGGAGTGAAAGGGGGGGGGTAGTGCAGGGGGCAGGGAAAAATTTCCGGTTTATTTTTGGATGGAAATTTGGGGGAATTTAAAAAAGATGCGTTTCAGGAAAAGGGTTGGGGAATTTGTAAAGTTTTTTTATTGGGTATTTTGGGACGTCAAGGTCGGCATTGTATAAATGGGACTGGTGAGTACGAACGCATGTCGGTGGTGTGGTGGGATGAGGAGACAGTGTATCATGCTGTCTATTTTTTGTGAATCTTTAGAGGTGGTGAGGCTGTGGCTTGCAAGGGTGATAGTATTGGTGGGGAGGGGGAGACATTTTTCGCTCATGAGGGCTTTAAGTTTTGATGGGGGGGGAAAACCGGGGGGAGGTGGGGAAGGGCAATCATGTATGTAGTCGCGGTTTTTTGCGTATCGGGGGGGAATGCAGGGGGGGGTGGGGCCTGTAGGGAAAGAGCATTAGCAGGTAGCGGGGGTCCATATGTAGAAAAAAGGATATTATATGGGGGGAAATGGGCATCGAGTTTTTCTGAGGGATATAGATCATTAACGGTAGAAAAATTATGTTGAAATGTAGTGTTGGAATGGACTGGGTTCTTTGAAGGATAGGAGTAGGTAGGGTGGGGGTAGATGTTGTGTTGCATGTGTTTCTAGGAGTCTAGCAGTATGATATTGGGGGAAGGTGGAAGACTGGAGACTAATATATTCTGTTATTGAGAGATGGGGTAAAGACAACTGACGCGAAAGAGGGATATAGGAATAGAGGATGAAAGTGTGTATCAGAATGGACTATACTAACATTATGACGTGACGAAGGACTTGTTCAAGGAAATGGAGTACGCCAGCGGGGGTTTCCGGAAGTGTTGAGAGGATGTGTTATTAATGATTTATAATTTTCAAGACATGTTTCTTATAGGAACTGCCAAGGCTAGTTCCTTTAAATGGTGTATTTAAATTATGATATATTGCTTTAATGTGTTGGGAAACAAATGGATCAGAGGATATTTTTCCTACCAATATTGTAAGAGTTTCAGTTGTTAAGAGGGATATTCCATATCATATTAACATACTAAGGAAGTATGTACGGTTAATGCATTCTTTAATATGGGCATAGGCTTTATGAAAGTGTATGAACTGATCTTTTGATTATTGTAGTGTACTATTCTCATTATATAATGTTAGTTCTTGTGTTACTGCTAAATAGACTTTGGCACTCTTGGGGATGATTGTAGGGTTTAGGCTAATCTGACGTCTTATATTGTACTAGTGCGATAACTTTTTCATTTATATATTATTATGGATGTCTCGGGGCGTGATGGTGACATTATCACGAGTTGTGTAGAGACATAATGTATCGAGATGTCAAATAAATATATTATAGATATAGTATTGGTTACCTGGCTTATTGTTGGTTATGACATCATTGTTTTAGATTAATGCACTAATGTTCAGGTTTTAATACCACTGTTGTTCAGGGTTGCGTGTTAATGATGTATAGTATTTAAACAGTCTAGTGTTTCATGCAATAGTGAGAACACAACAAGCGGATTGGTCACGGTTGCGGCTTTACTTTTGTTTATATTGACAAGACATATTATATATATTATGGAATTTTGTATGGATAATGCATTAATTTATATGTGCATTAGCTTTATGGAAGAATAAGAAATGATCTTTTGTTTATTGTAATGTACAATTCTTATTATATAATGTTTGTTTTTGTTGTTACTGTTCTACACCAAAAGTGGGATGGTAATTGTTTGCGGTTTACTTTGTATTTTGTTGCTCTGGAAGCAATAGTGAAGCACAGTTTGTAAAAATCTTTTTGTTCATGTACTGTTATATGTTTTTTTTATAATAAAATATAAAAAAAACTTCTTATCTGTACTTACATACCGTACATTTCAGTACCACACAACAATAATATAAGTAACTATTTCTTACACAATAACATTAAAACCACACTTATGATTTACCTAACATAGTAGACAACGCACATCACTATATATATTCACTCTTTCTTTTAGATATTACAGATCATAACACACACAGGATTACTCTCCGCTCTTACTACAGCTCATACCTGAACCTCGATCTCAAAACGTGCTTAAAACACCCCCCTCCCTTTTTTCCCACCTCCTAAGGCTACCCGAAACTGTGTGTCATCACACAGTACACAAAAAGGTGATCCTAAACATTTCGACTGCTCCAGTAAAAAAATTTTTTTTACATTTTATTGGTTTTAAAACAGAATTACAAAACATATCCATAAATAACTGTGACCGCAATCACTAATGCAAATAATTACAAAATCAATACAAAACATACAGATAATCAATCTCCAGTAAAACAATTATAGAACAATAAAGTCCCTATCCCCGCCAATCACTATGTGCATACAATTATATGCACCTATTACATTTAACCAGAATCATTTTCCAACAACCTACGTATGACCCTATTACATCATGATGGATGTACAATATATAAAACAGATAGCGTAAATCCCCTTTCCGCCCGTGTACCACATATCTGCCCACCCAATTGAAAGAGCCCCAAGCCATTCCCACCCACATCCACGGTACAGTTGCGACACCAACCAATGTACATTTCCAAATTATTATAGTTTCCCACACAGGAAATTTATATTATACTCAATAACAGATGACATCACCCCCCCCTCCCCCCCAAACTTGATACCACAAGTACCACCTGTCCTATTCATTATTAACACATTTCCCCTCTCATGACAAGTCAAACCTTGTCACCTGAGACAACTACTAAAAATAAAAAAAAAATACACCAAATTCATGTGACAGTAACCAAACATTTTACCGTCCTCAACATCACCAAGTCTTGAATCTGCCTGAAGGCCACAGACCCATCAACCGGTTTTTTCAGTACCTCAGACCATACAAAATTCCCAAAAAAACCTCCACATCAACACACTTACACCTTGAACACCCAGCACTGAACAGGAAAACCCTTACTCTTCCCCAATTCCCCCCCCCAAAAACCCACACCCCAAATCCCCCCCCACTCTTCACAAAACATACACCCCCAAAACCCCTCTGTCCCCCCGTCCCCCAGAAAAAAGGTCATCCGTCCCCCCCCCCCAAAAACCGCCCCCCAACCGTCCAACTTCAGTCAACCCAAGCAACACCGGCCTACCAAACCCAAAATTCCAAGCAATCGGACCCAAACCCCCCCTTAAACCCTAAAAACCCCCTTAATAACTCCCCCCCCCGGAAAATTTCCCTATAAGCCGAACTAAAATCCTTACCCAATCCCCCCCATACACCTGCCTGTTTCTACATTTCCGGTACATTACCGCACCAATCCCTAATTCTTTCCCTTTTTCCCCACCCCCCTCAATCTCCATGCCCACCCCGAAATAACCAAAAATGTTGGCCCCCCTAACCCTGTCATCCAATCCTCCCAAGTCCAGGAACAGCCCCCTCAACAACTGTATCCCCCCCCCCCCAAGTTTGCCCCCCCCATCCACTCCCCCCCCCCCCAAAAGCTTCACAGAAATATATCAACAAGACAGTTTCCAAACCCCCCCTCTCACACCTCCCTCCTGTCCAACCCCATACTGAATAATACCGCCCTTGACGATACCCCCCAAAGTAAAAATTGCATTTTCACGATCTCGGGGTAACCTAAGTCCTAAAAAACCCCTCCATACCAAACCCAATCATATACAAACCCGCTGCCCCACAACCTTAGCCTCCGCACCAAGACCCATCTCCTTTCCCTTCTTTTATGCGGTTTTAATTACCAAAAATTCCTCAACAAATCTCTACAGTAATCTAACCCTTTCCCCCCACCATTCACTCATCCCCTCAATACCCCCCCCCCCCCCCTCCTCCTTTCCCCCAAGCCCCCTCCCCCCGCACCGTCTCACAAAATACACCCAGTCTCCGCCCCAACCAAATTAAACCCAAACCACCCATCCCTCCCCCTTCCAAAAAATTTCCCCTTCCCAAACCAATTCCTCCCATTCCCCAGATATCTTGAATACTCTACGCCCAACTCTTTCACATCCACCTGCAACAGTGGGTCACACCAGCAACATAAAAAACCACTGTGCCAATGTATTGACAAAAAACCCCTTTGCCAAATAGACCCTGGCCCCATGCAGACATACAAACTTCCCCTTTGCACCACTCGACCAATTCACCCCCCCTCTGATGCCTATACCTCATGTATAAATTCCACAGATAGTGATGCTATCCACCACGAACCACCCTCCCCTGACCCAACCCCCACCACCCAGGGTCCTACCCCAACATTTTCGACTTTGCCCCTTACGCCATCCCAGTGGCCTCAAAAAAGTTTAAACCCCCAACCCCCTCAAAACCAACCACATTCCCTAAGAAACTGTGGTGTTTTAAAACCCACCCCCTCTATCCCTCCGCCCCCTCCCCGTACCCCCCGCCACTAATCTATAGAATGGATCTTGAATGCAAAAAGAATCTGCGACGGGGACAACCCTGTCGCACCCCTATCCATCTCCACCAAAAGCCTGCCATTCACCTGTATTCAATGCAACACCCATATAATGCCCAACCCCAACCCACCTCCTCCCCAAACCCTGCCTCCTCATCCCAAAAAACCCCAAAAAACCTCCGTTTCCCCACTGTCATACCCCCTTTCCCCGCCCCAAAACAAGATGCCCCCCACCACTATCAAAAAAACCCCTTTAAACCCTCATGTCCCTTAAGCCCCCCCTCTACCTGGGATCCCCCGCCCCCCTTAATCACCTTCTCAAACCCCCCTTTTCAAACTATTTCCCAATTTTTTGAAAGATCTTATAGTCTGCATTCATGAGCATCAGTGGCCTGTAATTACCAACATATTACCTCCTTTCCCCTTTTTTCCCCCGACCATTACACCCATCCCCCCCCTTTCCCCCCTCCTCCTACCCTTTTCATCCGATTCATCACTTACCACACAACCTCTCTACTTCCCCGTGTTCCCTATAAAAACCATTTCCAACCCATTTTCCCCGGGGCTTTGCCTTTACAACCCCCCCACTCCCCCCATCCTCCTCTTGCTGATTCCCCCATACCCTCCCTACCCCCTCCTCTAACCTCCCCACAATACCCTCTGTAAGACTATTACAACCTTCAACTCCCCATCCACACTACTCAGGTACCTCTGAAACCCGTCCCCGTACACCCCCATCGCCTCTGTTCCCTAATATTCATTCCTGGCCATAACCATCTGCACTTTCCCTACTTCCCATATTCCATTGTCCTTTTCTCCCCAGCACCCCTAATTTACCTAACACAATTTTTTAGGGTTTATCCCCCCCAAAACATCATCTATACCCGCCCATCCACCCCCCCAAACCCTCATTCTGTATTTCTATTAACCTATTTTTAATTCCCTAATCTCCTCCAATCATATCCCCCCCTTTTCAAACAATTGAGCAGGCCTTCTAAATATCGGCATCCCAAACGCCATTCCCCTCCTCCTTTCCCAACCGTAAAAAATTCGTTTCGGGTTTTTTCCCCCACCCCACCAACCCACCCAAAACTTCCTCCGCGCCCTCTTCCCCCAACCTACCCCCCCATCCCCAAACTAACCCTTTTATCCTCCCCGAAACAACCTAACATTCAATTTCCAATACCCCCTACCCTTTCTACCCTGCCAATCTACCTCACCAACCCCCCTGTGATGAAAAACCCACATCCCAAAAAACTAATCCTACCCCCCACAACAGCCCGGAAAAATAAATCCTATCAACCTAGCCCCCTAACCCCCCCCAAAAAAAGTATGCTCCCAACCCCCCCCCAACTCATCCCCCCAACCCCCCTTAAAAAATCCCCAGTTCAACAACACATCCCCCCCTGGCTCAACATCCCTCTCCCAAATTATGCATTAAAACCCCCCCCCAAATATCGACCCCCAGGTAAACCCCGCCCTCCTTACAAATTCCACCTTCACCTTCCTTGAATGTTATGCCGGCATGTATACACCCATGAAACATACCCGCACTCCCCCCCCTCCCCCTCTACCCTCACTACCCACCCCCCCCCCTTTTCCCCAAGCATAAAATTTTAAAAAGGGTTAGAGTCGGATGCTCCCCCACCCCCCCCTTTTAAATTTTCCCCCGATGAACCAGCATACCCCTTATATCCCTTCAACTGCAACTCGCTTCCACACCGAAAATTTGTTTTTGAAAAAAGACACATTCACACCATCCCTCCTCAATGTGCATTCTACCCATCCCCTTTTTAATTTCCCCCCGCAGACCATTTACTTTTAATGTTAGACACTTGAAAACAATTGTGAGGGTTTGCCCTTAGGCACGGTGGAGGCGGGAGACCCCCCCCTTCCTCCTTTTTTACTCAACTGCCTCCCACCCTTGACCTTTTTTATCATCAAAACCCCCGGCCCTTTTCCGCCACCTCCCCATCGATTTTTTACCTGTCCTCTGTGCTGGGGTCAATACATCTTCACTATCACTCACTGTGCCCGACCCCTTCCTCGATCCAGGCCCCCTTCCAACTATCACCCCTCTCGCGTTTTTGGATGCACCTCAACGATACATGCTCTCTGACTAAAGACTCCCAACACTGCTACTCACCAACTCATCCCCCCACTCACTGCCGCATCCAAACCTTCACATGCCTCCACACTAAGTACTGGCAAGGGTCGTCCAATATTCCCCCTTATACCTCCTCCAAGGGGAATCCTCGCCGTTGGGCCCGGGGCATCTGCCCCAACCTCCTGTACAGACACTTTGGCAACGTATGAAAACCGCTCCATCACAATCTCACTCCAAATTTGTTCCAGCCTCCTTATCCCCCGGATCCTGCACAACCTCGTCGTCCTTTCTTCCAGGTCTCGTCGTCCCGTATCCACCCGTTTTCCCGTCCTCCGCATGCAGTCAGCAGCCCATGCTCGTATGCCCCGCCCCTGCAGGTCCTTGTGTCCCATGTACGTCACGATAGCTGAGTCCTAAACTGGCAGTACACGGATGGAATCCCCGGGAAGTCATTTTCAGTGAGTATGCCCCCCAAAAAAGCCCACCATCGGACCCCTCGCTCCCTTCCCCGGGGATGGCAGCATGCATTGCCATAAACTCCAAATACTTGGCTGATGTCCACCCAGTCCCATTCAACGGCCGTTTTTAACCCCGATCCCAAATGTAAAATATGCGACACGTCCTTCAGTCCCCTTGGGCCAGAATGTACCGTATAGACTCTGCTTGATGGCGGTCGACAGTCCTTTCGTACACCTCAGCCTTTAAAAGTTTTACAAAGACTCTATTAACGCCGTTGAGCCCACGCCATACAAATCTTTGTCTCCCAAAACCAAAAAGTCTCTTTTTATGTTTGGCAGAACTGTAGCCACAGTAGGGGTTGCAAAAACCCTGTCACCATATCTATACAGACTTTTAATCCTGCTCTGCTCCCCTTTTCCCTGTTTACAGAAAATGAAGTTGTCGTTGATCCCCCTAGGTGGCAGCCCAGGGGAAAAGCACACCCGCCCAAGAGCTGGGTGGTTTACAGTAAAATTAATCACTAAGTCAATTACCTAAAATCTTACTGCTATATACTTACTATGAACATAAGATGTAATACACATTATACCCTATCCACATGACAAAAATTAAACACCATTTATGTTTACAAAATTTTCTTCTTAAACAGTATAAAACGTGCTCTACACTTTAATGCTATGACCTTTACACATATTCGTATTTGTCACCATGAAAATTTCCTTTTTACATATCCCAATATGACAAAGCTTCACCTACAACAGTCAAAAACTTATTCATTTATCATGAAAAATTCCATGTCGTCCATGGCCACCTCTATTTTCCCCACGTCCTACAACACTATCCCCCCCCTGTTGTCCTTCAGACCAGTACACATCCACACCCTCTCTAACCGTATGCACCCATGTTTCGTCACTCGTCCCCTTTTAAAAAAACGTATGAACAATCCTCCGTCTCCCCCACCACCACCCCCCCCATGAACCACACACACCATCTATGATGCTAACACACTCACCCCACCTCACATGCACCCCATCTCCCCCCAACCTGTCCCCCTATATCTTCCCCTCAGAACCAGTCCTTCCATTTAGCTACACACCCCTCCCACCTCCAACATCTTTCCTACCGTCATGTTCCTGTAACTCTGGAAAAAAAACCGTCCACCTATTCCCCTAAAAAACCCTTCCCACATCTCGACCTATCATTGTAGCCACTATAGCCTTCATCCGTATCCTCCCCCTTTTCCCCTCTCAAAACCATGAAAAATACACCCAATCAAAATTTATGGGAAAATAACGCCCACTACACAACATCACAAGCCAACACTTCCCAAACTCTGCTAAAAGTATAAAAATTCTTAACTACAACGTCCGATCCTTAACAAACACTATGATGACCTTGCCCTCCTTGATTCCCTAAAGACAACCTTCACATGTATTGTTTTACTGAAACCTGGCTTAAACAGAATACAGTATATATCTACTCGCTACCAGGATACACAGCAATACACAACTGCAGACCACACCAAGTTGGGGGTGGTATTGCAATCTATTACTCTAATGAAATATCCTGTTGTGACACCACTTGCTATAGGTGAATATGGAGAATATTTTTTGCTAATTTTACTGCACAAAACCAAGACTCCCCTAAAATCGGGGCCATTTACCGGATGCCTCATACAAATATCCCAAATTTTAGTGATCAACTAAAAAACTACTAACAAACAACCAAATGAACAAACACCACCTTATCTTGCTGAGACTTCAACATCAACCTTGGCCTACCAGATGACCAGCCAGTAACCGATTTCATCAACAATAGAACAACACTTCTCTACCAACAATAACTAAACCAACCAGGCTTACTGAGGCAAAATGCAACCATAATCGACCATATAGGGGGCCCAAAATCCTAGCACCCCCTTTAAAACGGGGGTAATAACAAAAGCATAAAAACCCCTCCCCCCCTTCCCCTTTAAAAAACATTAGTAAACCACCTATAGAATACACCAAAAAATTTCATTTAGACTCCATGACCCGGCATCAATAAATAACTTCACAGCAGGCTATAGTTTCCAACGCCAAGGGTATCGATGATTGCACAGACAATTTTCTTAATAAATTACATAGACTATACAACAAACATTGTCCTATAAAAATGAAACAGATTACGAATAAACGGCTGGTTTCCCATGGCTAACTAACAGCTTACTAAAATCCATTATCAAGAAACATCAATATGAAAAGCAATATAGACGGGATTCATACATAAAGAGTTTATTAAACACAATCCATCAGTTCTCCCAAAATAATAAAAAAAAAATTGTACTACTCCAGAAGATTCACTGAAACAAGAGGGGAAAAAAAAAGACCTGGAAAACACTTCACAGATTCTGGGCACCCACAAACGAAAAAAAATAGGGATATTGTCCTAACTAAACCAAACGAAACATCACTACACCTATTGATACAGTAAAAAAGATAAATGACTTTTCTCAACCATAGGATCAAATCTTGCCAGTAAAATCCCAGATACCAAGCCGAGCAAGTGATTCCTGATTTAAATTTCCCATCCTCCTTCTATCTTGCACCTACTGAACCCCCTGAAGTCACCATACCATGATAATCAAGTCAAAAAAAATCAGGAATCTGTCTCAAGTCACTTAAAAATAAATCAGGGGAAACTGTCTCAAGTCACTTAATAAAAAAACAGGGGAAACTGTCTCAAGTCACTTAAAAATAAATCAGGGAATCTGTCTCAATCCCACCATTAATATACAAACAGGGGTTTATGTCCTTTCACATGCTATTTCATTACTTTTTAACAAAACACTAAAACAGCACTTTCCTGACACTCTCAAAAAAGCAAAGGGTTACACCAATACACAAAAGGGGGGACACCAAGACAAAAACATAGGCCTATATCAAATCTTCCGGGTATCCAAAATCTTCGAGAAACTTTGCACAAAAGATTATACTCGTTTATAACGACACAAAGCAAATCAACCCTGCCAAGTTGGCTTCAGGAAAAAAAAAAGCACTAATGATGCAATCGTAAAAAAGATAGACCTGCTTTACAACACTGGGAAAAAAAGGAATATCCATTAGGGCTTTTTATTGACCTAAGGGGAAACTTTTGACACAGTAAACCATGGCATCCTACTCACAAACCTGATCACTATGGAATAAGAGGTCATGCACTTGCATACTTAAATCCTACCTCACTAATAGGTACCAGATGTCACCATTAAAGACACATCATCCGCGAAAAGACCATTTATACCTGAGTACCGCAGGAAGTGTCCTTGGCCCCCTCTTCCTCTTATACATCAATGATCTTCCCCCAAAGTATCACAACACCTGAAACCAATACCCTTTTCTGACGACACGACTTATGTCATCTCCCACCCAAATCTTGCCATGCTCAACACCATTGTTAATGACGAATTACTAAAAATATATACAACATGGATGACAGCCAATAAACTTACACTCAACACTCATAAGACCTTCTATATTATGTTTGGCAACAGAGCGGGGGATGCACAATTAAACATTAAGATCAACATTACTCCTATTGTTAGACATAATGAGGGGAAATTCCTGGGCCTTCACCTCGACAGCAGCCTGAAAATTAGTATATCAAACACAAACAAAGAAAGTGTCAAAACAGGGGATCCCTCTAAAATACGTTACTATGTACCACAATCAGCCCTACTCCCCTATACTATTCACCATCTATCCCTATCTCACATATGCCATTTGTGCTTAGGGATCAACATCAATTTCCCCCCTAAGGCCAATATTAACTCAACAAAAAACTGCAGTAAAATTATCATGCAATCCAACGCTAGGCAACCCCCCCCCTCTTCAAAGACCTAAACTTACTCACTGTTCAGAACATCCACACACTACTCTGCAGGGCATATGTGAGAGAACATCCTGGGTATCCTGGAGAGAGTTCTAGGGGGCAACGCCCCGCGGCCCGGTCTTGACCAGGCCCCATTTGGGATCAGGCCTGATCAACCAGGTGTCCGGCCCGCCCCAGTCAACGTACGAACCCCACCTGGCTGGTCAGGTACCCACTTTAGGTGTCGGGGACCTGAAACAGCCAGGGGTTTGTTGGTAATCTCCTGATTTTGCTGGGGGGCAGTTAAAAATGGGGCCCCCCTTTAAACTATGTTTGTCTCTCAGTGTGCTAGTGGCACCCCCGCTTTTTATTGGGGGATGTTAATCGCCTGCCAGTCTTTTCTTTCGTGAGAGTGACTCTCGTGTAAGTTTTGGGACTAATTCCTCTAGAATTTTCCATGTGTATATAATAATGTATCTCCCGCCGCGTTCCAGGGGGAAAAGGTTTAGGAATTTCAAACGTTTCCCCGTTTTAGGTGGTTTTCGCAGTTATGCATGCCATGAAGTTTTCTGAATTTTTTAGGTTAGCAATTTCACCTGCCTTGAAAGGTGCAGTTAGTGTGCAGAATATTCCAGACTAGATAGAACAAGCGACCTGAAAGGGGGC
>WNWK01050590.1:0-12776 GCA_009830355.1 Cherax destructor | reverse complement strand
GGCTATCCTTAAAATTGATACACCTCACCCACTAGTTCTTCGTATCCAACTTTGGTTGTGCCGTATCTCTAGCAAGCACAAAGACATCGTTTTTTGTTGGGTCCCTGGTCATGTTGACGTACAGGGCAATGAACAGGCAGACACTGCTGCGCCGTCAGCAGTACATTACCTCCCAGTTTCATATAGAGGTGTTCCTTTTACGGACTATTTTGCGGTCATTGCTACCCACCTTCGCACCCGTTGGCAACAACGCTGGTCTGACCTGCTAAATAACAAACTTCATTCTATTAAACCGAGTATAGGTTTCTGGCCTTCTTGTCATCAATGTCTGGGTTGGGAGACTACACTCTCCCGTCTTCGCATCGGCTACACTCGTCTTACTCATGGGTATCTCATGGAGAGGTTCCCTGTCCCTCTCTGTGAGCATTGTCAGGTTCCAGTGCTTGTTCGACATATTCTGTTGGACTGCCCACTCTATCAACGAGCACGCAGAATTTACCTCCAACGGCGTCTTCGCTCTGCGGCCCTTTCTTTACCTTCCCTTCTTGCTGATGGACCCTCCTATAATCCTGACTCTCTCGTTGACTTTTTGACAGAAACTGACGTACTACACAAACTCTGAAGATTATACCTCTAGCACCTCCCTCAGTCCCTTCTACCTCGATCTCTTGCTACCCTCTATCCCTGCAATATCCACTGTCCTGCTGTACTCCATACCCTATTAATCATCCATCTCCCTCTTACAATCCATTCTCCCTGCATCCTGTCCTGACCAGCCGCGCTGTATAACCCCAATGGTTTAGCGCTTCTTTTGAATATAATAATAATAATAATAGAGGTATTGGGAAGATGGAGGGAATATTTTGAGGAATTGTTAAATGTTGATGAAGATAGGGAAGCTGTGATTTCGTGTATAGGGCAAGGAGGAATGACATCTTATATGAGTGAGGAAGAACCAGTTGTGAGTGTGGGGGAAGTTCGCGAGGCAGTGAGTAGAATGAAAGGGGGTAAAGCAGCTGGGATTGATGGGATAAAGTTAGAAATATTAAAGGCAGGTGTGGATATAGTTTTGGAGTGGTTAGTGTTTTTATTTAATCTATCCAAAAGGCTAAGGTACCTAGGGACTGGCAGAGAGCAATCATAGTTCCTTTGTATAAAGGCAAAGGGGACAAAAGAGAGTGTAAAAATTATAGGGGAATAAGTCTGTTGAGTATACCTGGTAAAGTGTTTGGTAGAGTTATTATTGAAAGAATTAAGAGCAAGACGGAGAGTAGGATAGCAGATGAACAAGGAGGCTTTAGGAAGGGTAGGGAGTGTGTAGACCAAGTGTTTGCAGTGAAACATAGGTGAACAATATTTAGATAAGGGTAAAGAGGTGTTTGTGGCATTTATGGATTTGGAAAAGGCATATGATAGGGTAGATAGAGGGCAATGTGGCAGATGTTGCAAATGTATGGAATAGGAGGTAGGTTATTGAAAGCAGTGAAAAGATTTTTACGAGGATAGTGAAGCTCAGGTTAGAGTATGTAGGAGAGAGGGAGATTATTTTCCAGTAAAAGTAGGCCTTAGACAGAGATGTGTGATGTCACCATGGTTGTTCAATATATTTATAGATGAATTTGTAAGAGAAGTGAATGCTCGGGTGTTGGCAAGAGGTGTGGGGTTGAAAGATAAAGAATCTAACACAAAGTGGGAGTTGTCACAGTTGCTCTTTGCTGATGACACTGTGCTTTTGGGGGATTCCGAAGAGAAGTTGCAGAGGTTGGTGGATGAGTTTGGTAGGGTATGTAAAAGAAGGAAATTAAAAGTGAATATAGGAAAGAGTAAGGTGATGAGGATAACAAAAAAATTAGACAACAGCAGATTGGATATCAGATTGGAGGGAGAGAGTATGGAGAAGGTGAATGTGTCCAGATATTTAAGAGTGGATGTGTCAGCAGATGGGTCTATGAAGGATGAGGTGAATCATAGAATTAACGAGGAGAAAAAGGTGAGTGGTGCACTGAGAAGCTTGTGGAGTCAGAGAACTTTATCCATGAAAGCAAAGAGGGGAATGTATGAGAGTATAATTATACCAACACTCTTGTATGGGTGTGAGACATGGGTTGTGAATATTGCAACAAGGAGAAGGCTGGAGGCAGTAGAGATGTCATGTCTGAGGGCAATGTGTGGTGTGAATATAATGAAGAGAATCCGTAGTTTGGAGATTAGGAGGAGGTGTGGGATTACCAAAACTATTATCCAGAGGGCTGAGGAGGTTACTAAGATGGTTTGAGCATATATAGAGGATGGAACAAAATAGAATGACTTCGAGAGTGCATAAATCTGTAGTGGAGGGAAGGCAGGGTAGGGGTCGGCCTAGAAAAGGTTGGAGGGAGGGGGTAAAGGAGGTTTTGTGTGTGAGGGGCTTGGACTTCCAGAAAGCGTGCTTGAGCATGTTAGATAGGAGCGAATGGAGACAAAGGGTTTTTAGGACTTGTCGTGCTGTTGGAGTGTAAGCAAGGTAACATTTATGAAGGGTTTCAGGGAAACCGGCAGGCCGGACTTGATTCCTGGAGATGGGAAGTACAGTGCCGGCACTCCTTCAGAGTGCCAGCAGTTTTGTAGCTGTAGTGTAAACATGCCTCTGGCAAGACAGTGATGGAGTGAGTGATGATGAAAGTTTTTCTTTGTCGGGCCACCCTGCCTTGGTGGGAAACGACCTATGTGAAAAAAAAATGTGGCAAGGTTATTTTCCAATCCAACATTTAGAACTTTGCATTTGTCTATATTAAACTGCATCTGCCACTTCTCCGACCACTGCATCAGTCTATTAAAATCATCCTGGAGTGCTCTAATGTCCTCATTAGAATAAACTGGTCGACTTATTTTGGTGTCATCAGCAAATTTGCTTATGTCGCTATTTATTCCGTCATCTATGTCATTTATGTAGATTGTGAACAACAAGGGGCCCAACACTGACCCCTGTGGAACTCCGCTTGTGACGTGCCCCCATTCTGATTTCTCCCCATTTATGCAAACTCTGCTGCATATTTGTCAACCATGCCTCTACCCAGGAAAAAATTTCTCCTATTCTGTGTGCCTTAAGTTTCCTAAATAGTCTCTGATGTGGAACCTATCAAAAACCTTACTGAAATCCATATTCACAATAACATATTCAATACCATGATTTAACTACTCAAATACCTTTGTGAAAAAAGTTAGTAAATTTGTAAGACAGGAACGCCCCTTTGTAAAACCGTGCTAAGATTCATTAAACAATTTTATGCCTTTCAAGATGGCTACGAATTGCCTCGGCAATTATTGATTCCATAAATTTACCAACTATGGAGGTAAGGCTTATTGGTGAATAGTTCGAAGCTGAGGACCTGTCACCTGCCTTTTAAATAAGTATTACATTTGCCATTTTCCACTTGTCTGGCACTATGCCAATTTGTAGTGATATATTGAAAAGATTAGCCAAAGGTTTGCTTAGTTCCCCTTTACATTCCTTTAAAACTCTTGCAAACAGTTCATCAGGGCCTGGGGATTTGTTAGGTTTTAATTTCTCTATTTGTCTGAGGACCATGTCACTAGTTACCCCAATTGTACATAGTTTATTATCGTCCTGTTCTACATAATTTATTATTTCTGGAATTTCGATAGCATCTTCCTGAGTAAAAACTGAGAGGAATAAGTATTTTTTTTGTTTTATTTAAATCATACATATACATAGGTCCATACATATATAACAATAAAACAGACATATATTGAAATACCATTATCAATACCTTGGTTCCAGTCGACAACTTGACACAAGACATTATGTCGCATATACAAACCTACACACCGTACTGCTATTTGCATAGGTTAGTCCCAGTATTGGCTTAACTAAGCCTAAACAGACAAGCCAAAAGTATTATATCCCACCTCTCAAAACCCAAAAATTTCCCAACCAATCCCAAAGCATCTTTACATTACCAGAAAATTACCATATATGTCTGTGGCATTAAGCACCACACATACTATCATTAAAACAGAAAACAGTATATGCTGAACAGCTCAAAAAAGGACCTATCAATCATAGGAAACCCTCCTCCCCAGCCATACACCCATCCAAAAACCCTCATGCCTAACGGTATACATAATACCCTCACAAACACTACACCATTTTATAACTAAAAACCTTATAAAGAAGTGTTTGTGGAAAACCATACATGCTTCATCAGTGATTATAATACAAGGCTCTAAAAAAAACTCAAAACATAACCCTAACCATACATATAACATTGTGCATGGAAGTAGACAAAAACAGAATATGCATATACTTCCAACTTAGCCTGTAACCTTAGTACAAAGATTTTAGATCATCCATGCAGTTCTGCCAGAGGTACAAAACATATACCCTCTGTATTGCGCTTCTCTGGTGACATACCCGATCTTCTTCAGCCACACGAGCCCCATATGTACTCTCTACCATCACCATATTTGCAAAAAAAAAAAATTATTTTAATCTGATCAACCCTACCCCCTCCTATTAAGCACAGATCTAACCCCAGTAGACCACCCATCCAGAAGGGAAACCCACACACTTCACCACCCATCGCAATATGCTCCACCTAACACCCCTACCCCCTAACTAATAAACAAAGGAAGAGATAACTTGAAACCGCCCCCTACCCCCCTAAGCCTAACCCCCACTCCCATATCACCCTCAGCTATCTACCCCCCTTCCCTACGCCTACAGCCCCCTTAAACTCCCAATTGTCATGTCCCTATATTCCTTCACAAAAGAAGTTTCCCAATTCCTACCACACCTCCCTATTCCTACATTTAGTCCTATACATACCTGCACCCAGAGCACTAACCCGTCGATAGCCACGCAAATCCCTAACTGCCCATGAAATGAATATGAAATCTAAAATCAAATACGAAATCCCCCGACATATATCTGACTCCACACAACCCAAATCTAAACACAAAGCCCTTAAGGAAGACACACTCCCTCCTCCTACTAATCTCAAAACCTTCCCCAACCAATCCCTCACGGAACTCAAACCCTGCTGTTTCCAAGCCACCACATGTGGCACACTGCCCATCCCCCACCAACCCCATCACATTTAACTGTTCCCTGGACGCCAAAATGCCCTGAAAAAAGCGATAACCCGTGTCCCTAACCTTTGGGTGCACCTTTAATTTCCCGAACCACTTCCAAATGAACTTCCAATTATACAAAGGCCAAGCCTCAGAACCCCGCACCTCCCTACCACCCATACCTATCCTATCCAACCTTCGTACTTTACACCTATGTGGATCTGTCATTATCAACAATGCTCTCAGCATCGCCTCACAATGCAAAACATCCCCTCCAACCCACCACCTTCTTACCTCTCTCATAACTGAGCCCACCCGCTTCCCTTGTTCCCCTCCCCTTAACAGGTATTAATTCCAGACAAACACACTTTTTAACCTATTCCGTAAAGGCACCAATCCTACACCACTCCAACTAACCCCTAATTCTACTATCTCTCTGCGCAACCAATGTCTTCCCTGTCCCCACACAAAATCCAACACCCTTTTCAACAAACGCTTCACATCTACCTCTAATAACGGATACACCACCGCCCTGAACCATAACTTAGGATATACCAAGGTATTAACAACCACTGCTCTCTGTAATAAAGTGACCTCCCCCCCCCCATCCATTCATTCTGGCTAACGCCCTATCCACCACAATCTGCGAGTTTACCCTACGTGCCTCCACCGAATCCACACAAAAAGTAATGCCACAAATTGTAATGGTATTACCGCAACTCCAGCCCTCTCTCACACCCAACGTCCCACTCACCCATTCCCCTACCTCCAACAATTTCGATTTTCCCTTATTAACCTTCATCCCTGTTGCTTCCCCAAAATATTCCACTAACCTATTCACCCCCTCCAATTGCCCCTCCTCAGTTACCAAAATCGTTGTGTCATCTACATACCCCAGGATGCAATCTACCTCTCCCACCCTCCCTACCCTATTCCTTAACTGTTCCTCTACCAATCTATAGAAAGGGTCCTGTAACAATGCAAACAGAATCTGAGAGAGTGGACATCCTTGCCGTAACCCCCTATGCATACCCACCTCATTACCCAACCTCCCATTTATTTGAACTTTCATCAAAGCCCCTCCATACAACGTCCTAACCCAGTCCACCACTGCAGACCCAAACCCCTGCCTTAACATGATTTCCAATAACATATCCCTGTCCACCTTATCATATGCACTTTGCCAATCTATTCCCAAAACCCCTCCCTTTTGCGACTCCTCTATAAATTGCCTAATCTGCCTGTGCCCCGTTCTAATACTCCTCCCCAGCACCCCCAATTGACCCCTATGCAAACAACTCTTCAGCCTCGACTTTACCCTAATCGCCAATACCTTCGCAAAGATTTTATAATCTGTTGTCATTAAAGCTATGCTGCGATAATCCTGAAGGCCCTCCCTTGTCCCTGATTTCTCCACCAGAACAATGACCCCTGTTTGCATCGACTCCCCCATTTGTGCCCCCCTTCTTAATTCATTCATTAGCCTAACTAAAACCTCTTTTAAAACCTGCCAATGCGTAACATAAAAATCTCCTGGTAACCCATGTATTCCCGGAGATTTCCCCAAATTTAAACCTTTCACCGCCTCCCATACCTCCTCTTCTGTAATCCTCAAGAAGATACAGTGTTGAGATCAGTGTCATCAAGAAGATACAGTGTTGAGATCAGTGTCCTCAAGAAGATACAGTGTTGAGATCAGTGTCCTCAAGAAGATACAGTGTTGAGATCAGTGTCCTCAAGAAGATACAGTGTTGAGATCAGTGTCCTCAAGAAGATAGTGTTGAGATCAGTTTCCTCAAGAAGATACAGTGTTGAGATCAGTGTCCTCAAGAAGATACAGTTTTGAGATCAGTGTCCTCAAGAAAATACAGTGTTGAGATCAGTGTCCTCAAGAAGATACAGTGTTGAGATCAGTTTCCTCAAGAAGATACAGTGTTGAGATCAGTGTCCTCAAGAAGATACAGTGTTGAGATCAGTTTCCTCAAGAAGATACAGTGTTGAGATCAGTGTCCTCAAGAAGATACAGTGTTGAGTACAGTGTCCTCAAGAAGATACAGTGTTGAGAGCAGTGTCCTCAAGAAGATACAGTGTTGAGTGCAAGAGTGGGGAATAGGAACGAGGTGGTGGAGGGGGTGGCGGTGTCCCACATGACTGAGAAGCATTTGGGAGGGGCTCAGGGAATTGGTTGAGGAAAGTGCACAGGGAGCATATGTACAGATTCATGCATAGCAGGCTTGCAGGTACTCCATTCACCATGTTTAGTGGATGGTAGGTGAGAGCACATGGAATCAGCATTGCATGTGGTGTATTTTTGCAGCATGGGGAGGTGAGGGAATGGTTGGGTGGAATCACTGAGGTTGGGAGGGTGGCATTTCGGGTCATCGAAGAGCGAGGTACCCGACATAGGGGGAGGGCATGGAAGGAGGACAGTATTAGGCAGATTGCAGTGTGGTGGACTGAGATTAAGGGACAGCAACAGGAGAGGATGAGGCTGTGGCGGCAAGCATGTATCGCACCAAGTGTAGGAATGGTATGGTAGGATGGGAGTCGGCTTGCGGAGGGGTGAGAACAAGAGTACAGGACCTGCTGGAATCCAACAAGGCTGGACATCTGGTGCCAGGTGGAGTGGCAAGGATGAGCAGGCAGTGGCTGGGGAAAGGTGAAATGAGGTGTGGTTGGAGGGGGCCGAGGCACGGAGGACTACTAACACCTGATTTGGGTGGGGACGGCGATCTGGGAGCAGAGGAAAAAAGGCAGATGTGGGGTAGTGCAATAAAAGGAGAGTGAGGGTTTGTCTAGTACTGTGCATTTCAATTGCAGTGGAGGTTTAACATGGTGGCAGCGACGTTCCCATGGACCGGACGATGCAGTGCATTATGAGTGGTTGCATACGCATCTGTGTCATTTCAATGTTATGGAAATACAGTTACGGTGGTGTTACTCTGGGATATCAGTACGATTCGGTCTTTGTTGGATGATAATAGAGCAGCAGATTTTAAAGTTTAAATTGTATGTAATGTGATGACGTTGATATTAGGAATAAGATTGTTTTGTTTACATTCATGTATTTGTGTTTCTGAAGATGTGTAATGTTACGCCTTAATATTTGAAAAGAGACAGTATATTTAAGTGTATTGTAACATGTTATTCTGTGGGGTATTTCAGTGGTTCTTAGTGTTCATATTAATACGTCTAAGTGTGTAGACGTTGTTACATTTCATGTTGTAAATAATTGTTGGGGTGTCGGTAGTTCTAACGTACTAGTTGTAATCTAAGTGGTTGCCTACACAAGTAGAGACAGGTATCAGATGGGTACATATATATTATTATAATATGTACATATTAGAATGTACATGTGTACATTCATTATTGATCATTATACGTGTTGTTTTGTATAGGCAGTAAGCAAGAAAGATCTTTTTTTGGGGATATTTTTTTTGGGGTTTCCCCGGGAGAAAATCAAATATATGTAATGGCATTTTCAGGATATTGGTAAAGGTTTGTTAAAGGGGGGGAGGGGGCCTAATGTGCCCATTCTGATATGTATGAAACTTTGTTTTGGACAATTGATCATGAACAGGGGGGGTTTGGGGGGGGGGGGTTTTGGGGGGGGGAAAAAATTTGGGGATTTTATGATATGTATTCCCCCCTTTTTCAGGGCACAGACTGTTCCTATGTGGTTTTTTTTGGGGTTAGTTGTTTTTGGGTTTTTTTGGATTTTCATATTTACTATTGTAATGTTTTATTTGTGTAAAAAAAAATTTTAAAAAAATAAAAAAAAAAAAAAATTGGAACCTTTTTAAAAAATTTAAATTTTTTCTAAAATTTTCTTATACGAAATATATTTTTTTTTATTTATGTTAATGTAAGAATTTATAATTTTGTACCAAGAGAAACTTTAAAAAACCCCCCCCAACCTTATTACAAAAAGGGGGTTTAATTTGAAACCCAATTAAAATAAGATACAACTTTAAATTTTTAAAATTTTTTAAAAAAAATTAAAAAATTTTTCTTTTTTTGTTGTTTTTGGGAAATTTTTGCATAAAATTTTTCCCCCTTTTTTAGGGAAAAGGGTTTTAGGGTTTATTTAAGCCAAAAATAAAAAATTTTTTTCCTAAGGGGAAAGAATATATATATATATATATATATATATATATATATATATATATATATATATATATATATATATATATATGCAAAAAAAACCCCAAAGAAAAATAGAAAAATTTCCCCCAAAAAAATTTTTCCCCAAAAAATTTAATTTTTTATTTTCTTTTTTTAAAAATAGAGTTAAATTTTTTTTTTTCTTCAATGTTTTTGAGAGCTTACGTTTTAAATCCGAGTTTAAGAGGAAAAATCTCTAAAATTTATGAAATAGCTAATGATTTAAAATACCCAAGAAATATAATTGATAAATTTTTTTAAAAAATGGGGAATTTTTTTTTTAAAACCAAAAGGGACAACCAACCTATTAAACCCAAAAAATTTTGGGGCCCCCCACCATAAAAAAAATTGGGGTATGCCTTTTTTTAAAAATTTTAATATCAAAGTTGTATTTAAAAATCTTGATACAGTAAAAAGACTTTTGATAAAAAAAATTTTTTAAAAGCTGACGGATTTTTATAAGATTCCCCCCAAAATATATAAAGTTTATTATGGTCAAACTGGTAAAAAAAAGAACGGGTTAAAAAAAAATAAATATAGTATTAGAACCACAAGATTCTAATGTCATTTTTTTATGGAGATTTTAACCATCCAATTGATTTTTAAAACAGAAGGTTTTTCCCCAAAAAGTTCCCCCGGGTTTTTTTGGGAAAAAAAATAGAATCATGTTTCATTAAAAGCAGTTTTGAAAATAATATGAATATTTCTTTTTTGGTTTTTTATAAATTGGGGGCATTTATAATTAATAAAAATTTGGGGAAAAAATTTTAAAGATAAATTGGACTAATTTAATTTTTGGGGGAAAAATTTCAGGGGGTTTCTTATTTTCCTTCACAGAGTCGTGGATGTTACGTACTGTGAGGTGTAGTCTTTTTTAGGTGATTTTTTGTGAGGTGTGTCTGCCCCCTTATATAAGCCCTTTTTTTTTGTTTTTATAGTTCCTTTTTTTAATTTTTTAGTCACGAAAGGCTTGGGGAATTTTTTTTTTTTTTTCAAAAAGGGTTTTTTTGCAATTTTTCACCTGTTTACTGTGATCTTTTTTTTTATATATATATATATATATATATATATATATATATATATATATATGAAGAAAACCACAGAAAAAAAAAAGAATTTCCCCAAAAACCTTTTTACTAATTTTTATTATCAAGGAACCAAAAAAGGGAAAAATGACAAGAAGGGTTTATATAAGGGGCCAAAAACCCTTTTTAAAAAAAATGAGAAGGTTGTATCAAGCAAGTCCATGGTTGAGAGAAAAAAATAGAATCATGTTTCATTAAAAGCAGTTTTAAAAAAAATATAATTTTTTTTTGGGTTTTTAAAAATTTGGGGTTATTTAAAATTTTAAAAAAATTTTAAAAATTTTAAAAAGAAAAATTTGGGGCCAATTTTTAAATTTTTGGGAAGATTTTTTAGGTCCTTTTTTTTCCCCTTAAAGAGTCGGGGGTTTCGCCACGGAGGGAGTCTTTGTTAGTGTGAGGGGGCTGTGGGGGTAGTCTCGCCCTTATATAAGCCCCTTTCCCTTTTTTTCCCCCAAAAAATTTTTTTGAAATTTTAGAGTCACAAAAGGGGTTTGGGGAAATTTTTTTTTTTCATAGGGGTTTTTTCTTGGATTTTTTTTTAAAAAATCACCTGGTTTTTTTTATTTTTTTTTCATATATATATATATATATATATATATATATATAATATAAGAAAAAGGGTCAAGAAATTCCAAAGAGAAAGAGAACCCTTGCAAATGTCGGGCGACAGGGGGGAGCTGTTGACCACAGAGGAGCAAGATCGGAAAACAGGGACATAAGCCCGTATAATTTGTCCCAGGGGACGGACCTGGGAGGGGGGTGGGGGAAAAAACAACCTTTTAAAGAACTGGGGTCCAGACTCATGGGGACACCACCAGGGCCCCAAGGGCGCCACGCCATGCCCAGCGTCCGGGGCCATCCGAGGAAAAGCAGGGATTTGGGGCCCCCCCCTTTTTGGAGGTTTTTAGGAGATTTTCCTTTGATAAAAAACCCCAAATTTTTCTTTTCCATTTTTGTGTTTTCCAATGTATTCGGGTCTTTTAATAAAGCATTCTTTAACAAAAAGGGGTGGGAGAAGAAAAATATTCAAACAGCTGGGAAAACCTCGCTTTTCCTGAGGACTTTATGTTTTCCTGAGGATGGGGGGGTCCCTTTGTTCGGGGGGCCCCCTCCCTTAATATTTATTAAAAAAAAAAATTTATTATATATATATATATATATATTATATATATAATATATATATTTAAAAAAACACACACAAAAAACAAACACACAAACACACACACACACACACAAAAAACACACACAAAAATTTTAAAACAAAAACACTGAATTTACACCAAAAATTTCCAAAACCACCTTTAAATTTCCACCCTAGACTTTTCATCTAAACCCCTGCAATCAGAAGAATTTTTTTAAAAATTTTTCCCTTTTAAAACCTATGCATTTTCAAAAGCTGAAATTAAAGGGGGTTTATTTCACCCCCTGACCCTGCGATCACTAACCAAAACTTTTTTGGCAAATGATAAAAAAATTTACCCATTTTCCCCCACCAATATACTCATGAATTAAAAAGTCCCCTTTTGGGGAAAAAATTTGTTGTTGTGATATTTACAGAGTATTTTGACTTATTTTAGAACTAAGGGGGACCTTTCAATGTAAATTCCTTTTATGATTCACAGCACTGAAAAAAAAAAACATTAGTGAAGTATATGCTTTTTTCACTTTTGTTAAATTTCTTTTCCCTTTTTTTTTCCCTAAATGAACAAGATAAAATTAAGAAACAAAAATATTCAAAAAAATGAATAAATCATCCAACTCAATAAAAAAAAAGTTCCACTTAAATAACCTGCATCAGTTTTAAATCTTATTACATAATTAATGACAAAAAATCTCAAAAAGTTCTCCGAGTTCCCAAAGGCACCCAGGTAATTATGGAAACCACGACGAAGACAGAAAGGACTAGGGGGGGGGTTATATATATTCCACAGCCCGGGAGCACGCCCCGGGGACAATAGGGGCAGGAGTACGAGTGGGGGTGGTTATGGGGGGAAAAATTCCGATCAAAGATCTTTTTTCCCCCTTTTACTCCCACGACACCAAAACTAAACGTGGGAAAAATTTTAGGCTTTTTTCCCGGGGGGCACCTTTAGAATTGCAGCAGTGAGTTCCTTTAAGAAGAATGCTCCCCCCTTGAAAAAAGTTTTTTTCCCCAAAAAACACATCCTCGTTTTATTGACGCAAAGACGGGGAAAAAACATCTTCAACACACCCAGAGAAACACGTTTGGGAAAAGATACATAGTCCTCCCCCCCCCAAATTTTCCCCAAAAAATTTTTTCCAAAATTTTTTTTTAAAACCTTTATTCCAGTATCCACCCCCCACCCCCACCATCAAGGACATTCCAGAAAAAAACAACTTAATCCACGGGGGGATATACAAACCCCTTTTTTAATCGAAAATTATACGTCGGGGAAACATCCAGGCCTCCAAACACGCATTTCAGAACACCAG
>WNWK01050589.1:0-12776 GCA_009830355.1 Cherax destructor | reverse complement strand
TCACACCACAAGTCGACTCTGCAAGGTTAGTTTTCTTGCTTGTTTACGGTTTTTTTTTTTCTCTGTTATTTAATTTTTTCTCTATTAAACTGTGCATTATTTTGAATAATTAAGGTTTTTTCAAACTTTGATTATTTTTTCTGTGCTTAAAACTTTTAAAAAAAAAAATGTTTACAGCAAACGGTTCATAGGTGTCTAGAGCGGACTCGTGCAATGTTAGTTTTCTCGATGTTTAAGGTTTTTGTGTTTTTCAAAGTTTTTACATTTAGTTTACTATTAACTGTGCATTCTATGGTATAATTAACTATTTTTATGTTTAAAATTAAAAAAAAATTTTACAAACAGTTTGTAGGGGTCTGGAACGGATTAATCGTTTTACATACAATCCAATGGGAAAATTAGGGTTCAGGTCACGACCAAATCGGGTCGCAACCAGAGTTTTGAACAAATTATGGTCGTGACCATATGACTCATATATCTCCGTTATACCATAAGTAGCCACTCAGGAAAGTACTAATTGGAAACTCAAATTAATAAAAAATATGAATCCCCACCACATCTTTACGTTACTAATCATAAGTAGCAACTCAGACAATTACTAATTGGCATGGAGTGACAGTGGTACGAATGTGAAGGGAGCGAATATGAAGATGAAGATGAAAGTACTACTCCACCAACCAAAAACACAAGAAAAGTATAGTTGGAACCAATTTAGTGACATCCACAAAAAGTTTTAACAAAGCCGCCAAGATATGCAAACAGTTGTCATTTGATGGCATTGACATTCCTACACCAAATCAAGCAGCAATTTACAAGTCAACATAAAAAGAGGCGGTAAATTTAAGGAAATGATAACGAGGTGGATTATATATATATATATATATATATATATATATATATATATATATATATATATATAATATATATATATATATATATATATATATTTATAATTATAATTTTTTTTTTAATATTAATAAAAATATTTTTGTTCGTTGCCGTTTTTGGAAAAATTTTGGCTTAAGAAGCCTTTCTAAATTTGGTCCTTCAAAAATTTTCCTTTAAAAACTTTAAGGGGATAACAACAGCCGGATGCCCAGCAGAAGGGAACCACCCCAACTATGCAGATCTGATGGCAGCCAAAAGCGTCCAGATGGTATCACCTTCAAGCCTGGACAGACGGCAAGCAGGTGGTGTGGGACTACACATGTGCATCTACCTTGGCTGATACCTATCTCCAATACACCAGGGAGGAAGGAGGGGCAGCTGCCACCTTCAGGGAGTCCCGAAGTCGAGAAAATATGGAGAACTTGCCCATCATTATATGTTTGTTCCCATAGGCTCAGAGACCCTTTTGGGGGCTCAATTTGGGAGGAAAAACCAAAGGGTAACTAGGGAATCCCAGGGCAGCTGTTTTCTGTTCCAGCGACTCAGCGCTGCTGTTCAGAGGGTAATCCTGCTGATTCTGGGCACGCCCCAGCTCGGAGGAGCTGGATGAGATTTTCGCATTATAATCAGTGACAAACAATAACAATATGTACTAGACATGTATCTCTCACACCTCGTGTACTGTATATGCCATCTTTATATCAACAATTTATCTCTTAAATCTTTTGTACCATATTATGTAATAAAATATACCTATTGGAAAAAAAAAAAGAAGATGGGTGGTAGGGAAATGGAATATTCAAATGGCATCGGGAAAAGAAATTTTCCCAAGCCTTTTTATCCACTTCTCCGAGGCTATGGGTCCCACAATTTGTACCAGAGGTGGACCCCACCCTATATATATATATATATATATATATATATATATATATATATATATATATATATATATATATATATATATATATATATATAATCCACCTCGTGATCTAATAATTCCCTCTTTTGTTTTTATCTATTAAATCCACTACTCTTCTAAGCTTTCTTAAATTATTAATTTCACTTCAAAACTTGTTCTTCTTTTCAGCAAAATTTGTTGACTCTTTAATTTGCTCACCTCTTTCTCTCCCTCGTCACTCTCTTAACCACTCTTTTCTCCATAAACTCCACCTCATCTATATTACTTCTGCTTTGTAAAAAATCTCTCATATGCTATTTTTATCCTCTCTTTCCCTCCTGTAACCACCCTCCTATATCCATACATTTCTGCTGAACATTCTAACACTGTATTCTTATAACTACCCCATACCTATTGTACCTCCTCATTACTTATACTCTCATGAGCACACTGTTCTCACAACAGTTCTTTATATCTTACCCTAGCATCTTCCTCTTCATTCACTGATGACATTCTCATTGTACCCCATTTACCTCTTACACTCACTATAGCTACAACTTAATAATGATTTAAAATATTTTTTGCTCTTTTAAAAGCATGCACTTTCAGAGGTCTAAGCATCAGCGTTTTATTTACCAATACACAGTCCAACAAACTACTGTCATTGTGCCCTATATTATATCTAATATTCTTATTATCTTATTCTTAAAATGCGTATTCTTATTAAAAACTTTTTCATTGCAAAGTTCAATTAAGGGCCCCTATTATCAGTTACCCCTGGCCTACTACGCCATCTACGAGTTTCTCCCACTTTAGTATTCAGGTTCCCTGCCACAATTACGTTCTCACTTGATTCAAAACTCTCTAAACACTCTCTTAATATCTCCCAAATCTGTTTTTACTCTTTACTTCTTACTTCTCCAGGTGAATAAACATATATTATAACCCATTTTTCACATCCTGCCCATATTTTAATCTACAATCTTTGAATTTTTGAATTTATATCCCATCTTTTCCTGTCATAACTGATCATTCAACATTACCGCTACTCCTTCCTTAGCTATAACTCTCTCAGATACATCAGACCTAATCTCATTACTTTTACCCACTGAAAATCTCCTACCCTCTTCAGCTTAATTTAGTTTACAGAAAAGACATCCAGCTTTTTTTCATTCATAACATTCACAGTCAACTCATTCTTATCATCTGCATTACATCCATGCACATTCAAACATCCCAGCTTAAAAATTATTTTAGGAATTTATACAGATGGTTTAGTCGACCCTTTCTCCTGGAATTTTAGTCGCCATTTACGATACACATAGTTTACGGAGGAAGGATTCTTCTCCACTTTTCTGTGGAGAAGAAAGAAAATAATGTACAGTAAGTACAAGAACTATTAAGAAAATAGAAGAAACTATCAAAAATTATATAACCATAATTTAGTTTTTATATGAATAGCATCTTGAATGACATTGTATCCTAGATAGTTTTTAATATTTTTATAATTTGTTTAGAACAGGTGAAGCAGCTGAAAGCAGTAAGTAATGTCATTTTTGAATACTCGTTAAGCAAACATTACCTCAGCTTTTGACAAAGGTTTTTAGCAGTTAATACTGATGCAAATTACAATTACAATAGTTTCAGTTTACAGGGATAAATATGTGCAACGATGATTCTGCATATTTAGTAACGGGAGAATTTGGTCTCACCTGGAAGCCTTTAACCTTGATAAGGTCTTTCATCCTGTCTGTGAGGAAGATAAAGTTATCTTGGTTGTAGTAGCCGATGTCACCTGTGTGTAGCCAGCCCTGGGGGTCTATGGTAGCGGCTGTTGCCACGGGGTCGTTAACGTAGCCCAACATCACGTTGGGTCCCTTTACACATATCTCACCTTCCTGATCCTCGCCTAACATCTCCCCGCTCTCCACATCCACAACCTGTGATCAATAATAATAACAATAATAATAATAATAATAATAATATCTTTATTTACTACAAGTAAGGTATACAGGCCTAGCTGACATCAGTGACATACTACTATAAGAAAGCCCCTTGTTATGCAGAGCATTTCGGCAAATTAGGTCCTTATCAGTACGGATCTTTAACACACACACACACACACATACCAGAAGTCAGATCTTCACCTCACATCTCTAAGATGATTCATATCTTGGTGAACAAAACTCTCAAACCGAGATATCCCGAGATCGATTCTTGGGTTCGTCGAATCAAAGCGACTGTCTAACAGCAGAGGTATTCCAGTACTGATTCCTGGGTCCCACTGAATATATGAACAAACTGCGGCCTCTACTTACGTGGAAGTAAGTAGTCGACTATTGTCGGTCGCATCCATGAGAAAATGAATATGCAAATGTGTGAGAAACTGTATTGTGTTAACATTCTTTATATTTGAATCGTTTATCTTATGTTATAATAAGCTTATTAGGTACCCCCTAATGGGTACTTTTAAGTGGCTGCTAGATTTTTATTTTTTCTTCCTCCAAAATTTCGTTTTGTATTTCATCCATAACTTGAAAAGGCTTCATCCGATCGGCATCAAATTCTCTGGTCAATGTTATATAGTTTATTCCAAGTCTCAATGAATGAGTTAGTTAAACTCTAAAGCCTCTTCTTGGTTTCACACATTAACAAAACATCTGTTTTAATTCTACAAGATGAGAGAGTGAAAACGAAGTGTGTAGGTGTATGTCTGTCCAGTGTATTGTATTGTGTAAAATACTGGAAGATTTGTCGACAATAAATCAAGTTAAATAAAGCCTAGTATTTGTCTTAGGAATGTCTTTAAGCTTTAATGGCTGATGCATCTTACAGGACACTACTGAATAAGTTTATTTTGTTTAAGTGGAAATTTGTCAATAAATCAATATAGTTAAACGACTTGGAAATTATTGAATCCGAATAATAGCTGAAAAATGTTTCTTCAGATTGTATTCAAACTACTAGTGGTGGCGTGTTTTGTTGAACACAAGGTTCGTGTTGTCATTGTACTTAATTGGTGTGGAAAAATTTGATAATTCTCCTGTGATTCGTGTGTAATAACTGCTAGGGACAATAACACTTATAAAGCAGTGAAGGTGTGTAATGTTGGTGTGACTTGAAACGTGATAATTCACTTATATACTTTAATCAGTTAATTAAGTAAAATGTAATTATTGTATTATTGGAAAAATTAATATTCTGATAAGGAAAATGTATTACACACCTAGAAATATCACTAAATTTAAATAAATATATGTGTACAAGATAAACGTTACGGAGAGGAATTAATATGGCGTAACGGGAAGTATGGACGGCTAGTTTGAGAATATTTTATGGAGTGTAATCGTGGCTGATAGAAATATCGGTGTAATTTCTTCACCTCAACATAAATGAATAGTGTGATAAATGGTTCTGAAAACCAACAAGTTGAAGATTGAGACACTTATGCAACATATGGGAATTTATATTGAAGAAACGTTTCGCCACACAGTGGCTTCATCAGTCCAATACAAAGCAGAAAGGTGTAAGGAGAGGAGAAGTTTGAGGTAATCAGTCTCTTATAGCCTGGAATCGATGTGTTCATTCCATCACTCTTGTAGAAAGTACAGCATATGACCGGAGAAGTGACTTATATACTGGGACAGGTCTAGACATCTGGGCGAGTCTCCTCACACCCACTGTCCCTGTTAACCTTCAGTAAAAGGTACCTGGGAGTTAGTCGATCGTTGTGGGTCGCATCCTGGAGAATGTTCAAGTACTACAAACTACTGAGCAACCCGAATGTCTCTCAAATGACCTAATGATACACTATCTGTACCCAAAGAACACGACAAACGAATCATGAACGTCGGAAGGCTAAACCTAAACCTAACTTCCAGGTGAGTGGAAGTATTTTCTTTTTGGGGATTTTCTTTCTTTTTGGGTCACCCTGCCTCGGTGGGAGACGGCCGACTTGTTGAAAAAAAGTAATAATAGTTTAAAGAAAGCTGGGGTGGTGAAGACAGGGGAGAGAACAATGGGAGAAAGCTGGGGTGGTGAAGACAGGGGAGAGAACAATGGGAGAAAGCTGGGGTGGTGAAGACAGAGGAGGCGGGATCACAGTGGAACCATCCACTAGTATAAATAGGTCTTCGTCCAAAGGTTCGACAAGTGTTGAAGAATTCCTTGTATCAAGATCCCATGATGTTGCAGTGTCTGACAGATGTGATAAATGGTTTTGAAAACCGACATCTGGAAGAGTCCAGATATATAATGAAGTGTAACTATGATGATGATATGGATGGAAAACAGCGAGCAGTAGCTGGATGTCACCATGTTGGCTATACCAGGTGAATCATCCAGTAATTAATGTACTCTTCCAAGTTCAATCAGTCAATCAGACTCTCAGGTAAGACTCACAAGTGGGTGAGTGGGGAAGTGGGGACAGGCGAAGAACAGCCAGGCGAAGAACAGCCAGGCGAAGAACAGCCAGGGCTAAACCCAGTACAAGGCATTGTGAAGCAGATGTTGACAACGATGTAGAAACCAGGAGAACGCTCCGTGGTGGCTGAAATCTTGAAAACGGGGGAGTGTCATAATCTTGATGGTGAGTGTCATAATCTTGATGGTGAGTGTCATAATCTTGATGGTGAGTGGTGGCTGGCGGTCGGCAGGAAGGAGGGATGGTGTAGACGGGGAAGGGCGACTGCTTCATGGTGATTTATCAGTTGAGAGGCATTGGTTTATTGGGAGTTATGACGATATTTCACAATTTCAATGTTGTCGGTATTTGATCCATTTACGAGATTTTGTATCTTGTCTTAGGGATGATGTTGAGTCTTGATTTCTTTCCCAAAGATCTGGTTCTTCTATTACCTTTTTACGGCTCTTAGTAGTGCTGGTGACAGGCAGGTGAAGTTAGGGCTGCAGCTAAACTTTACTGTTTTCTCAAGTTTTGCGTACAGTTTGGTCAAAAGCATTTCGTGATCATGTTGTGCAGTTGTATAGAAAGTAATTTTGGTTCATTCGAAATAGGCAGTGGGGTCTTCTTTCTCTTCTTTATCCTTAGATTTTGCCTTCTTGGTTGGTGACTGGAGCGTTTGGGGCGAGGTCACTGATTGGTCAGTAGTAGTGGAATAGGCGGAAGACGCTTCTGGTTTGAGTGAGGGTGCTGATTGGGTAGTTTCTGTGATGAGTGAAGGTAATGGTGGCATCTCATTGGCGGGATTTGGAGTCTTCGTCCCATGTAGGAGGTGATGATGTTGGCGGAGTTGTTTGGGAGTGGTTTGCGTGTGCTTAAACATTGACAAGATCTGGAGACAGATCAGCAGTAGTGAAGTTAACCACGTTAGGAAGAATTCGTAGGATGTCAGCAGAAGGTGTTGAGTCTGGGAAGACAAATGCTGGCATTTTGTTAAGCCGGAATAGTTCATTAATGGTGGCGTTGAACGTGCCTGGGTTGGCTGCATTGGCTAGATGCACATACATCATGCAATACAACACCTTTGATGGAGCCCCATCAGGAAGTAGAGATAGGGAGGTGCTGGGTAGAGATGGCTATTGTGTAGCTTGAAGAATTTTCCTGGTATCCGACTGTATTTTTGTTATGGCGGCGATTTGAGGCGGCTCTTCTTAGCGTCTTCGTTTGATCTTCTGAGAAAGCACTTCCTTCCGTGGTGGGCATTTGGCTGCAAGGGTATGATGAGTACCCTTGCAGTTGAGGCAGGTTGGAGTAGCATTGGTGGTGGAACTTACTTTGAAATCATGGCCGTCCTTTCCGCAGTTGGAACAGTATTTCTTGCAAAAATAAACACATAAGCAGTATAATGTGATGCTTTACTGACAACGTTTCGCCCACGCAGTGGCTTTATCAAGTTATTTGATAAAGACCCACTATGGGTAAACACTCCACTATTGTACAACCCCAGGTCCCAGGATAACACTTCTCTTGAGAAATCATTCAAGTGGTAAACATATTCAGTCAGTGATAGACACTTTCACAATTTTCTTTCAAAACACAATTGATGAAGTTCCTCCCCATGGGGTAAGAGGTAAGTATACAAAGGTGAAGCATTACACAACTTCATTTTGTTTCAATATTTATTGGAAATAATTTTTTTCAAATTTTATGGGTAATACAACAAAAGGTGCATTTTCAGTAATACAACAAAAAAGGTAAAAAAGACACATTTCAATACAAAAGATACATTTTCGGTAATACAACATGGGGGATCATTCTAGCCTCCCACGTTTAGATGCTGGAATATCAGGGTGTCCATAAGACAAAGAATACTCGGTATCCAAATAATACCTTTTTTCATCAAAGACTGTGGAGGATGGGCTCCAACAATAACGTGGACTGTATGTTACTTATCTTCTTGATGAATCCAAGATGTCGCAGCCACCACCAACACCTTCTCAGGGGATCCATATATTGCCACACTCTCCACAGGGCTGTATGGAAAAATATCACATATGAGTACATAATTATTGCCCCAAAGGAGCGTATGTCCATATTTCAGTCTTAGATGGACTGAAAGGCGTTTTACTCACTGTTTTGGACTAAAAAGTCCACGCATAACCGCCGTCGTGGGTAAAAATTTGAAGGTTCTTGAATACAAGAACTGCGCAGTTCCCTGTCTTGACAAGAACATCCAATTCTTACCTTGCTCGTGTAACTTTGAGCGATGGTGTTGGCTCCACCATATACGGCGGAAATGCTGTCTTGATTGTAGAATGCCGCTGAAGAATCACCGTCTTGTTTCGATGGAGTTCACTTGCGATTGTCTCTACGTTTCTCCTTTTTGCAGTCTGAAGCTGCGCACACTTCTGAATATACTGCAATGTTGATGTTATACACTAAACGCGCTGGAACAGAGTTTTTATCTTATTTCCCGACGTTAGTGGAGATTAAATGATATAACGGACGCGAACGAGTAATGTCTTTGTTGATTTACATCGCCTCGCGCCGCATGACGACTAGAGTCGTATGACCCGTTCTTGCGGTGGCCAAATTCAATCTGCCCGCTCGTGCTGCTCTTTTGCAGTCTCGTGCAGCCATGTGGTGCCACGAGGTGCCCGTGTTGCTGTGGTCAGCACAATTCTTGACACACTGTTGACAGTACATCTGGCATGAATTAAATTGTTTATGCAGCCAGACGCGCCTCCTCTGGCCCTTTCCTAAGGGTGGAAAGGGTGAGGGCCCTTACCAAGGGTAGTAAGGGCGCATACCCCCCTCCTTTGGAGAATTTTCTCCACACTGGTGGGCAGCGAGAAATTCACTTAAAGTGAACTACTCATCACTAACATTAATTTGATTTTCTCACTCGCCATCACTGCTGCTTGTCTTTTCTGAACAGCTTCAGTCTGTGTAGTTTCTGGAGAATCACTAATTTTATTTTTGTTTTCAACACTGTGTAATTCTAACGGCACTAATTTATCTATTGTACGCTTATTCACTACACCTTTGCTCAAAACATCAACTGTCCTGATGATTCCATTTGCATCAGGATATATGGTCACAATTTTTCCAAGAGGCCAATGGGATCTCGGACCATCATTGTTAATAATCACTATGTCACCAGGTCTTAAGAACTTATAATTTTCTGAAACACCAGCTCCATAGAAATGTTCTCTCAATGAGGTGAGATAGTCTTCTCGCCAAATTTTCTCCCAGCGTTCAATCACTTTATTAAGGTGTTTGAATTTACGTCTGAGTTGTTCAGGTTCGAAATGAGTAGGATCCTCTATGATTTCTTTATCATTCATGGGAGGAACAGGTTCGAGCCTTCTGCCATGTAGTAAATGAGATGGACTTAACACTTCTAAATTGTCCAGATCATCGGTAACATACGTTAAAGGTCTGTTGTTGACTCTATTTTCTATTTCAGTTACGACTGTACGAAATTCTTCTAAGTCGATTCTCTGACGATGAAGAGTCTTCCTTAAACAACGTTTCACAATGCCTATCATTCTTTCGTAAAATCCGCCGTGCCATGGGGATTTAGGAGGAATGAATCTCCAACGACAATTGCGTTGATTCAGCATCTGTTGTACTTCAGGCTGCTCAAAATCTTGTTTATGTAAGCAGCACCTGCAACAAAATTCGTTGCATTGTCTGATATCATCAGCCTGGGACATGCCCTTCTGGCTGCAAACCTTCTAAATAATTTAATAAAGGTTTCAGCAGACATATCAGTGGCTACTTCAGATGTACTGCTCTAGTTGTAGCACAGGTGAACAAACAGATGTACACCTTTATAGGTACTTTGTCAACTGTTTTAGTTAAAATTATTGGTCCAGTGTAATCTACACCTGTCACTTCAAATGGAGTGACATGACATACTCTTTCAGAAGGGTATGGAGGTGGACCTGGATACTGACATACTCGCATATCATAATGACGACAAGTAATACAGTCTCTTGTTTGTTTCTTCACACTTTGTCGACCTTGAGGTATCCAGTAGGATTGACGTATATGACAAAGAGTGTCAGCTACACCACCATGTAACACGTTACTGTGGGGATTCTGAATAATCAGTCTTGTTAGCCAATGATTCTTGGGGATCAATACTGGATGTATTGTTTCCTTAGGTAGTGAAGAATTAGTCCTAAAGAATTAATCATATCAGGTTTCTTTGGTGATTTATCCTGAGTTTCCAGAAATTTATACTCTGTAGAAAAAACATCTTTCTGTATTAACTTTATCCAGTATTTAATGGGTTCAAGTAATTCATAATTAGGTTTTATAACTTTAATGAATTTAAAGACAAGAGCTGTAACTCTTAAGAGTTTACCCAAAGATGAGTATTTAGATCCATCAATGACTATTTCTTTTGTGTCTGTAGTGTTTAAACAGATTATTTCTGCTGTGTTCAAACAAACTGTTTTTTCTGGCATAATGTAAGCTTTTTGCTGTGGCCAGTTAGTTTCACTAGAGAGCCAGTTAGGTCCGTGGAGCCATAATTTATTATCCACAAAGTTCTTGAGTGGGACACCACGTGACAACATGTCAGCTGGGTTCTCTTGTGTAGAGACGTGGAGAAAGAGATAGTCTCTCTGCATCTCTCTTATTTCTCTACTCTATTCTGACATAGACCAACTTACTCTTATTATTTCTTAACCACTGGAGAACTGCTTCATTGTCACTCCAGATCACAGTTTTTCAATAGTGAGATGATCAAGTACTTTGTTGAGATAGACAGCTAATTTTGTACCTACATAAAGTGCTGTCAGTTCCAATTGTGGGACTGTTCTGACCTTCAAGGGTGCAACCCTGGCCTTTGAAGTAATTAAAATACTTCCTTCAGCTTCTCATGTAAGCTACAGCGCCATAACCTCTGGTTGACGCATCACAGAACACATGTAATGTGTACTTGTTTCCCTCTTGACCTATTTGTCTGGGAAATTTAATTTGATGAAGTTGTTTAAACTCCTTGGACATTTCATCCCATTCTTGACTCATTTCTTGAGGCAAGTCTCATCCCAACCTATTTTGAGCTTCCATGCTTCTTGCACAAGCATTTTACCTTTTATGGTAATTGGTGAGACGAGTCCTAGAGGATCAAAACATTGTGATACCTCTGACAGTAAACTACGTTTAGTGAGTGTACTGCTTGATTTATTGGTTATCCTTTGAGACTCAAAGTGTCTTCCTGTGTATTCCAATAAAGTCCAAGCATGTTGTTGCATTCAGGAATTTCAGCTTCAGGGAAATCTTCTTTGATAAGTTCCTTAATTGATTTGAATTAGTATTCCACATCCTTAGAGGCATATTTGCTTCTTTCATCTCCTTGTTAGCTTCTCTGTATAAGGATTTCAAATCCTCCTCTTTATTCACAGTACCTTGAAGATTATCCACATAGAAACTTTTCTTTAAGATTTCTTGAAGGGACTTTCAGATTTCTTCAAATGTGTATTAAGAGTAGCTTCTAGTAAACGTTCAATGGTTTGTGTTGACAGTTTATCTTGTATAATACCACTGATAAACCAATCACATTGCCTTAGATCATATTTAACTCCTAGAGTTCTGAGACTATTGTCTAATGTGATCCTAAATGACTGTAAGTCTGAAAGACAATGTTTGGGTGGTTTCAAGCTTGATATTAAGACTGCATGTCTAACCCTGGATTTGTCAGCATCAAGATAATTATCTGCTAAGACACGTAAAGCTAGAGCATAATTGCCTTTGACCACCGGAAATGATTTAATCAGTTCATAGGGTTCACCTTTCACGAGATATCTGAGATAATTGAACTTAGCAATCTCATCTATGTCAGTACGTGAATTCACTAAAGAATTAAACCCACTAATGAACTCTTCATAATCATTACCTTCAAAAATAGGCATAGCCAATTTGGGAAGAGTTGGTAAAGTAACACCAGGTGTGGCAGGTGTGCAGGTGTGTGGACAGGTGTCTGCTGACCACTGGCTGTAGGTCTCTGTGACAAAGTTTTGCGCAGATAGCCTGTATTCCTGTCCACCTTAATTGTTGTCCACTAAAGGCATCCAAGACACTTTTAATTTCTTCCTTTGTCGGATTGGAATCTAGAAATTCCTTTTCGTATATCTCGTAGCCTGAATTAATGATTTCAGACGTTTATTAAATAATTGAGATTTAATTTCAACTGATCATAGTCTATATTTGTGTCTTGGGTTAAACCTATACAGACTGAAATTAATTGTCCAATTGAGTAATTTTCTCTTAAGTGCTGAATTTTGTGGTTAATGACGACATCTTGCTAGTATAATGACAACAGCACATTAGAGTGTTTAAAAACTCCAGCTGAGTTTGTTTTGACCGTCAGCACACTACGACCCATAACCGTGTCTTTCAGGCAGTGGCCGAGGTGAAGTACATATGGACGAAACAAAAACGAAGGTTTGTTTATGTCCCGAATTGCTGCCCAGCTAAACTGAGTCTCGACGACGTCACTTCACCAGAAAATATTTCACTGTATACACATTAAATATTACAATGTTTATATACATACATATGTCACTGTTACAA
>WNWK01050588.1:0-12776 GCA_009830355.1 Cherax destructor | reverse complement strand
GTTGACAGAAAGACCAAAAACCCGTGGTACAGAAAACCGGAACTGTGTTGAAAGAAGCCGGGAACAGTGTTGACAGAAAAAGGGGGGAAAAATGTTGCAGAAGAGGGGGAAACAGTTTGGGAAAACCAAAGGGCAAGGCCTGGAACAGGGGTTTTTTTTACAGAAGCCTGGAACATTTTACAGAAAAACCTGGAACGTGTTGTACAGGGGGGACCGGGAACATTTTTAAAAAAAACCGGGAAAAGTGTTGTACAGCAAGACCTGGAACTGTGTTGTACAGCAAGACCTGGAAGTGTTGTACAGCAAGAGCTGGAAGTGTTGTACAGCAAGACCTGGAACTGTGTTGTACTGCAAGACCTGGAACAGTGTTGTACAGCAAGACCTGGAACTGTGTTGTACTGCAAGACCTGGAACAGTGTTGTACAGCAAGACCTGGAACTGTGTTGTAAAGCAAGACCTGGAACAGTGCTGTACAGCAAGACCTGGAACTGTGTTGTACAGCAAGACCTGGAAGTGTTGTACAGCAAGGCCTGGAACTGTGTTGTACTGCAAGACCTGGAACAGTGTTGTACAGCAAGACCTGGAACTGTGTTGTACTGCAAGACCTGGGAAAGTGTTGTACAGCAAGACCTGGAACTGTGTTGTAAAGCAAGACCTGGAACAGTGCTGTACAGCAAGACCTGGAACTGTGTTGTACAGCAAGACCTGGAACAGTGTTGTACAGCAAGACCTGGAACTGTGTTGTAAAGCAAGACCTGGAAAAGTGTTGTACAGAAAGACTGGGAACTGTATTGTACAGCAAGACATGAAACAGTGCTGTACAGCAAGACCTGGAACTGTGTTGTACAGCACGACCTGGAAGTGTTGTACAGCAAGGCCTGGAACAGTGTTGTACAGCAAGACCTGGAACAGTGTTGCACAGCAAGACCTGGAACCGTGTTGTACAGAAAGACCTGGAACTGTGTTGTACAGCAAGACCTGGAACAGTGTTGTACAGCAAAGCCTTGAACAGTGTTGTACAGCAAGACATGGAACAGTGTTGTACAGTAAGGCCTGGAACAGTGTTGTACAGCAAGGCCTGGAACATGTACAGCAAAGCCTGGAACAGTGTTGTACAGAGACACCTGGAACAGTGTTGTACAGCAAGACCTGGAACAGTGTTGTACAGCAAAACCTGGAACTGTGTTGTACAGCAAGACCTGGAACAGTGTTGTACAGCAAAACCTGGAACAGTGTTGTACAGCAAGACCTGAAACAGTGTTGTACAGCAAGGCCTGGAACAGTGCTGTACAGCAAGACCTGGAACATGTACAGCAAGGCATGGAACAGTGTTGTACAGCAGGACCTGGAACATGTACAGCAAGGCCTGGAACAGTGTTGTACAGAAAGACCTGGAACATGTACAGCAAGGCCTGGAACAGTGTTGTACAGCAAGACCTGGAGCAGTGTTGTACAGCAAAGCCTGGAACAATGTTGTACAGCAAGACCTGGAACAGTGTTGTACAGTAAGGCCTGGAACAGTGTTGTACAGCAAGGCCTGGAACATGTACAGCAAAGCCTGGAACAGTGTTGTACAGAGAGACCTGGAACAGTGTTGTACAGCAAGACCTGGAACAGTGTTGTACAGCAAAACCTGGAACTGTGTTGTACAGCAAGACCTGGAACAGTGTTGTACAGCAAAACCTGGAACAGTGTTGTACAGCAAGACCTGGAACTGTGTTGTAAAGCAAGACCTGGAACAGTGCTGTACAGCAAGACCTGGAACTGTGTTGTACTGCAAGACCATGAACAGTGTTGTACAGCAAGACCTGGAACTGTGTTGTAAAGCAAGACCTGGAACAGTGCTGTACAGCAAGACCTGGAACTGTGTTGTACAGCAAGACCTGGAAGTGTTGTACAGCAAGGCATGGAACTGTGTTGTACAGCAAGACCTGGAACTGTGTTGTACAGCAAGACCTGGAACAGTGTTGTACAGCAAGACCTGGAACTGTGTTGTAAAGCAAGACCTGGAACAGTGTTGTACAGAAAGACTGGGAACTGTGTTGTACAGCAAGACATAGAACAGTGCTGTACAGCAAGACCGGGAACTGTGTTGTACAGCACGACCTGGAAGTGTTGTACAGCAAGGCCTGGAACAGTGTTGTACAGCAAGACCTGGAACAGTGTTGCACAGCAAGACCTGGAACAGATTTGTACAGCAAAGCCTGGAACAGTGTTGTACAGCAAGACCTGGAACAGTGTTGTACAGTAAGGCCTGGAACAGTGTTGTACAGCAAGGCCTGGAACATGTACAGCAAAGCCTGGAACAGTGTTGTACAGAGAGACCTGGAACAGTGTTGTACAGCAAGACCTGGAACAGTGTTGTACAGCTAAACCTGGAACTGTGTTGTACAGCAAGACCTGGAACAGTGTTGTACAGCAAAACCTGGAACAGTGTTGTACAGCAAGACCTGAAACAGTGTTGTACAGCAAGGCCTGGAACAGTGTTGTACAGCAAGACCTGGAACATGTACAGCAAGGCATGGAACAGTGTTGTACAGCAGGACCTGGAACATATACAGCAAGGCCTGGAACAGTGTTGTACAGAAAGACCTGGAACATGTACAGCAAGGCCTGGAACAGTGTTGTACAGCAAGACCTGGAACTGTGTTGTACAGCAAGACCTGGAACAGTGTTGTACAGCAAGACTTGGAGCATTGTTGTACAGCAAGACCTGGAACTGTATTGTACAGCAAGACATGGAACAGTATTGTATAGCAAGACCTGGAACAGTGTTGTACAGGAAGACCTGGAACAGTGTTGTACAGGAAGACCTGGAACTGTGTTCTTCAAAAACTCGATTCTTAAAGCATATAGTAAACAACCTGAACGGGTAAACCAAGTTCAGGTCAGACTACAAGGTGCCGGCAGTGACTTGCATGAAGTAGATACCTGTGACCACGACTGTTGTCGTGATCTCACTGAAACACACCTCTTACTTTCAGAAAATATTTGTGACCATTTGAGGTACACAAATAACAGCGCCACCATCTAGAGGCCTAGTCAGGGAAGGCGAGAAGACAAGGTTGTTTTTCCAAGGTCCTTGTCTTCTAGGGAGGAGCTTACACTAGAATATTGAAAAAAAATAATAGTTGAGCACTGCAGTAAGCCTCTGACCCACGCTAGGCAAGTTTATTTATTAAGAAAGCAGGATTATCAAAAGCAGACTGTTTGAAATCAGCTTTAATATTATATTATTTATACTTCACAATAAGAAGCTAAGAAGGAAAAATAATACAAGTTCCGAGGCCATGCTTGAACTTCATATTTCCTTGGCAAGTATGAAGGAGTACTGGGTCTCTTGTTGCCTAGCATGGGCCTATTGGTCCATATTAGGCGACAGCATGGGGCCAAGATGAACAAAGAGGGTCAAATGAACAACCAGGGGTCCATGTGAACAACAGGTGGCCCGATAAAGAATTAGACACATGTGCAACATCTAGTTATCTTTATAGACGTTCCGCAACCAAGTGGCTTTATCAATGCATATTCTAGGACATAATGGGAAGACTGTAGAACTAATCCTTCCCTCAGCCTTGGAGTTCACATACAACCTATCAGACACAGCAACATCATTGCATCTTAGTTCAGAAGACATCTCCACAACGTTCTTAACTACTCCTGGCCCATCCCTCGGGTATGATCTACTTCCATTGGAAAATCCCACTTACCAGTGACAATGCCTTCGTCTGGTGCACGTCCCTCACCTGACACCAGCATATAAGCGTCAATCTTTATGCTTGTGCTTCAGATTCTTCAAGACTACGTCACTGTTCACTAACTCCAAGGCTGAGAGATTGATTGTTTCGTCTTTTGTTTATAGTTCTTTATGTTCTTGTATTTGTATTGATAAAGCTACTGGATGGCGAAACGTCTACAAATAAAGATACTCAGATGTTGTACATGTGTCTAATTCTTCATCTTGTCGGTACTGTATACCAGTCATGTACAACAGGTGGCCCATATGAACAAAGGGCCAATATAAATAACAACGGGCTACTGCAAAAGACCTATCGACAATTTCAGGCCAATTCTGACGTATAACTAAATATAATTAATGATTTTCATCACAGTGTATACAATATGATGCAAGTACAAGTACTGTATGTAGATGAATAACACATGTGCAACATTTAGGTACCTTTATTGCCGAGACTTTCTCGCCTGTGAAGTCGTCTGCTATACTCGAAATACAGAGGTGATTAATATATGAAGAACGTTAAGGAAGTGAAAATTTTGGGGTATTTAGTCCTTCAGCCTTGAAAACAACGGTAGAAGACGTGGAGATTTGAAGTTTTGAGTCTCTCTGCCAGTGGATGTAATGGAGAAGTCATCTTAAGGTATAGTGTAAATGGTTTAGAAAATTGATAAGTTGAAGAATGAGACACTTGTGCAACATTTGGGAATCTTTATTACGAAAACGTTTCGCCTACACAGTAGGCTTCTTCAGTCGAGTACAGAAAGTAGGCAGGAACAGTAGAGCTGTGAAGACGTCCATCACCCTTGAAGATGTAGATTTGAGGTTGTTAGTGCCCCAGCCTGTAGAAGAATTCTGTTTCATAGTCTGAAATATTGTTTCAGACTATGAAACAGAATTCTTCTCCTGGCTGAGGGACTGACAACCTCAAATCTACATTTTCAAGGTTGATGGACTGACTACATCGTCTTCACATCTCTACTGCTCCTGCCTACTTTCTCTACCCGACTGAAGAAGCCTACTGTGTAGGCGAAACGTTTCGGAATAAAGATGCCTAAATGTTGTCTATGTGTCTTACTTACCAACGTGTCGGTATTGTATGCCATTTTGATATTCAAGATTGATTCACTGAGCACCTCATCTTGAGGTGTTCAATCCCACAGCCTAGATGGAAGGTGCTCAGTTCCATAGCTTGGTTAATCTGAAGTAGCAGCAGTTGGGTGGAGCCGGCGCACATAGCTTCTGGTTAATGTATAGTATGAGTTCCATCCAACTGCTTCTACCTATCCTATCCCTAACCTAACTTTACTTAATCTAAATTCAGTTTTTTGTCCAATTTTATCCCCTTTTTTCTGAGAGGTTTTGTCCTGGGATTTTGTACTAGGAGGTTTTGTCCTAGGATTTTGTGTCCTAGGGCTTTTTCGTCCTAGGAATTTTCGTACCAGGGGATTTTGTCCTGGGAGCCTATGTGCCTAGTTCCGGGGACCGAGTTAACTGGGAACCCCCCGTGCCACCATCATCTTTTTCGTCCTCTCCCTGGCTTTCTCCGCTCCGCTGCCACAGCGCAGATAAAATTAAAATATCTGCATCTTGCTGATGACATGCTGTCGTCTTTCCTAATTATTCTTTCAAATACTCACACTTCAGGTGTTGACAGGAGGGCAGGATTGTTGAACGAGGTGGAATAAGGGAAGGAAGTGTGTGGGACGAGATGGGATAAAAATGGGTTGGCTAATGAGGTTTAAAGGCTTTCGACTACACGAGGGTCATTAAGGCATGTTCACTAATAGTTACGAAAACTTTAATCCTTAAAACAGGGATTAAATCTCGGTATATAAACACACTGAGAGACATACACTTCTCGATGTTTATATTCTTTCATAAGGGAAGACTGTGTGAAATCAAAAACTAAAATGTGGACACGGAGGAAGACAACCCACACCTGGAAAGGTTGAACATGGAAGTTGAACACACAGCTGCGTCACAAACACCTTAGCAAGCACATTTATTGTCTTAGGATCGTAAACACCTGGAATGAACTCCTCGGTAACGACGCTGCTGAAGCAAATCCGTTCAAGGTTTTATGTACAAGTGCGACGGAATTAGATCATGACCGCCACCAGGATGTGAAAATGTGGGTTAAAGAACTGGAGCTCAACACCCTAAACGTTAGCTAGGTAAGCATAGCCACTTTAATCCACACACACACACACACACACACACACACACACACACACACAAGAAGAGATACTATAAAGATCATGGACCTTGGAATGAGTGGACCTAGTAGCAATCAGCGAGGAGGCGGGGCCAGATGTCATTCGACCCCTGCAACCACAAATAGGTGAGTACACACACATACACACACACACACACACACACACACACACACACATCGAAATGACGTGAGAGGAAGTAATGAGACAGCTGAAGGAACTCTATACAGAGGCAACAGCAGTGGAAGCACACTGCAAGCCGCTCCTGCACCATAAACCTTCATTACAACGTTTCGTTCAAGAAGAGAAAACTTGCCACTTTTGGCTGACTGACTCTGGCTGACTGACTGATTACCTCATATTCCTTCTCATCCTCCTCTGTTATTCTCTGTATTGGACTGAAGAAGCCACTGGCTGGCGAGACGTTTCCTCAGTAAAGATTCCCAAATGTTCCACAAATGTCTCATTCTTCAGTTCCTTTCCTATTATTATAGAAGGTAATTAGGCTTAATTGCTTCTATTTCCTTGGATCAAGATTCCTTTGCCAACTTCCAGACAGCCATCTTGAAGGGAATTCAATACTAAACAAGTCAGTGATGCGATTTTTTGTTGAAGATTGCAGTAATAACGTGGCTACGGTAAACCCGTATGAGTCATCCAGAGCCTGCGAAATGGAAGGCAATAAAGAAAGCTCCCCATCGTTGGATCAAGAACCCTTCACCAGGATCAAGGCGAGAGAAAGCATCTCCTGGCACAATAAGGGAAGAACGTGATGTTTTTAATGTTCTCATATATTGAATGCGTTACCCGCTGCCAGACGTTGCCCTCCCGTTGTCGTAATTTGTTTATCGGTCATTAAGATTAGGCATGTAAAGGGTTAGCTTAAAATAAGATAACATAACTTAAAATTGCTAGAATTTAATAATTGCCATATTAGAAATAACTTTCTAAATTTGTTCATTGTAATATATGAGAGAATAAACGATGTAATGGAAGGTAGTTACAGCGGTCGACACTCACTCACACACACACACACACACACACACACACACACACACACACACACACACACACAAACACACACACACACACACACACCGTTTTCATAAATCTAAGTAGGAGTCATTCACGACGTTGTGTACGGAGTAAGAGGTCCATGTTGGAGTACGCAGCATCATTATGGAACCCACATCTGATTAAGCATGTCAAGGGTGAACCTAGTAGCGACCAGAGAAGAGGCGGGACCGGGAGCTGAGACCCGACCCCTGCAACCACATGTAGGTGAGTACACATTCACATTGCTGAAGTTAGCTGTGGACGACGAAAATTTGAAGGCAGTAAGAATGTTTGGCTTAGACAAGACCTTTCAAAGACGAATAGTGTGACAATGAAGGACTTCGTAAATACTGCTAAGAAGGATAGGGGGGAAAATGAAGACTTGATGATCTCTGCTAAGAAGAATAGAGAAAATAAAGTATTCCTGATCATTGCTAAGAAGGTTAGAGAGCAAATAAAGCACTTCATAAACACCACAAAGAAGGATAATATGAAAATAAATCACTTCATAAATACTGCTAAGAGAAATAAAGAGGAAATAAAGTACTTCATGATCCTGGTAAGAAGAACTGAGAAAATAAATCACTTCATAAAAACTGCTAAGAAGAATAAATAACAAATAAAGCATTTCATGAACACTACTAAGAAGAATAGAGAAAATAAAGCACTGGTAAGAAGGACAGAGAATAAATAAAGCACTTCAATATCCCCCCTAAGAAGTGAAATGATATAATAAGGAAGAAATTCTTAATTTATTATGCATGAGGGTCTTACCGAGGTATCAATTGTTTTTGGAAGAAAGCAACAAATTGAATAGATTATTAATGAGATTAACACCTTGTTAAATAGTTTGTATTCTAACATTGAATAGTTTGAAAAAGACTTGAACAAAGGCACCCGAGAAGAAATTTAATATAGGCTGACATTAAACTAGAAAAAAAAAGTTTGAAATGAGGTTATATTCGATATGAAGTCCTCAGTGTGGAGAAGAGAGAACAGGGAGGAAGGAAATAAGTGGGAACATGTCAGTAGAAGGAACTTAATCTTTGGAAATTAAAATAATATTTTATTTTTTATAGGCAAAAGTGAAAGAAATGATGGGATACTTATAATATTTAATATATACTACTCGCTGTTTAATAATATCTAGTAGAGAGAGAGAGAGAGAGAGAGAGAGAGAGAGAGAGAGGAGAGGTGTTTGGCAAAATATATTGAGGGATAATACAATATACTCAGAAACACTGATGAATATTGAGCGTGAAAAGAAAAAAAGGTTATTGTAACTGGAAGTTTCAACGTTAATTAAGGAAATAACTTTGGCAGCATATGAGGCTGGGATTGTAAACAAATTGCCAATAGAATTTCCAAATGTAATGACAATCATTTTGGATCTACAATCATATGAACGAAGCGACACCCGCAAGAGAAGACAACAACACAAGACATAGTATTTACGAAAACAGAGGAAATCTTCAGTATAAACTATCTGAATCCACTTGAAGAGAGATTATGTTCCAGTGGAAATAAGACTGAGAAGACCAGAAAGAAACACCATCAGGAACGACTTGATTATTAAAAAAAAGACAACAATGACTTAAGACAATTCTAGAGAAACCAAATAGGATGTAATGATATTAGTAACAAGTATTAATAAACTGCACAAGGAGCTCTGTGACATGTTTGAAAATGGTCTTAAACAGCTTGTATAAACCTTAGCAATTGATACCAACAAACTGGTTTAAAAAAAAACGTGAGTAAACACTAGGATATATTTATTAGAAAATGTTACGGTCCTGGTAACTCAGTTAGAAGTGATCAAGGTCGCAGGACTGAAACGTTTTCTAATAAATATTCTCAGTGTTTGCTCACATATCATTGTAAACCAGTGTATTTTTTTTTAAAGAAGACTATAAGGGGAACTAATAAAGAATGGTGTAATGTGTAATGGAAGGTATTTGGGAGATACGAAGCAAAACTTTGAATCTATACAAGAAGTGGACCAATCTAGAAAATTATCAGAAATTTATGCAAGCCAAGAAATGAATATACAAAAGTATACATTCAAACAGTAATCATTAAATTAAATAATAAAGATGGAATAATCAAACTAAATAATAATGAGAAAAAAATATAAATAAAGAGAAAATAATTATACTAAAGAGAAAATAATTATACTAAAAAATAAAGAGAAAATGCAAAAAATAAATGACAAACGTAAAATCATTGAAGTAGAGGAGGATATGAGTGAGGTTTTAAATGTCAAGTTTCAGACTGTTCACTGAAAAAAAAATGTTTTAAGCTGAACGGATTTTAATTTCAAACTCGCTCTGATAAAATATAAAATAAAGTGATACTGAAGATCCTTTAATGTAAAAAATACAGGATAAAGCTATCAGAGGAAAGTGAATAAAATACTTGAGGAGCAAGACAAAAATACGAATTAATAAATATTCCATTTTCCAGTCTGCAAATTCAAATATATTAAACTATTATAATAGAGCTACTGAAATTTTTTAAATGGGAAAAAATGAGCTGATTGTATATATCTTAGATTTTAAGGAAATTTTTCATGAAGTTTTCCCTCACAAATGAATTTGGAAGATTTATAATATAGCAGGAATAAAGAAATAAAATAGTAGAGTGGATTAGAGACTTGGAGAAGAAAATGTGAAGAATTTCAAGGAGAAAAATGCCTTATAGGGGAGATGCCACAAGTGTGGTGCCAAGAGTGTGGTGCCACAAGTGTGGTGGCACAAGTGTGGTACCACAAATGTAGTGCCACAAGCGTGGTGCCAAACGTGTAGTGCCACGAGTGTGGTGCCACGAGTGTAGTACCACGAGTGTGGTGCCACAAGTGTGGTGCTACAAGTGTGGTGTCACGAATGTGGTGCCACAAGTGTGGTGGCACGAGTGTGGTGCCACGAGTGTGGTGCCATGAGTGTGGTGCCACGAGTGTGGTGCCACGAGTGTGGTGCCATGAGTGTGGTGCCACGAGTGTGGTGCCACGAGTGTGGTACTACAAGTGTGGTGCTACTAGTGTGGTGCCGCAAGTGTGGTGCCACAACTGTGGTGCCACATTTACATATACATGACTTTAAATAATTTATAGACAACAATATGAATATATCAACAGATGATGTGAAAATCTTAAGTAGAGTTAACAATGGAAATGACAGAAAATCGACACAGCATAACTTGGATAAATTAAGCAAATCGAGTTATAGATGAATGATGGAATTTAATGTAAATAAAAGCCAAGTAATGGAAATGGAAGAAAGTAATATCAAACTACAACCTTGATATCAGAAAATGAAAAGAATCTACCACTTTTTATATAAAAATTACCGTATGGATAACTGTAAAATAGACTTCAACATTTGATTATGGATCTTTGTGTTGTGCATGTATATTAAAAAAACAAATTTGGGTAAATTGGAAAAGGTCCAAAGTAGAGCTATAAAATGGCTTCCAGAGTTAAAAAAAAATGATATGAATTATAAATAATGTTTAGAAAAGTGAAGATGTCTGAGCTGACATGATGAAGACAGAAGACATCATAACCTCACTTTCAACACGCCGGCCGTCTCCCACCGAGGTTGGGTGACCCCAAATTGAAGAAACACTTCCACCGTCATTCATTCAGTCACTGTCTTGACATAATCGTGCTGACACCACAGTTCAGATGGCCCTCCGATCTGCAGCACCCGTTTCCCTCCTTCAGACCTTCAGGACTCAAGTGTAGTTAACCGGTTTCACTGAATCCTTCATAAATGATACCTTACTCACACTCCAATATAACGTCAAATCATAAAAACCACTTGTCTCCCCTCACTCCTATCTATGACGGTCACACAAGCTTGTTGGATGTCCTCATATAAGGTTAAAAGAGGACACGAAAGAATAGTTAAATAACAATTCTAAGTACCTGCAACAGGGATAACAACAGACTACAGTAATAAACTGAGAACAAAAATTGAACCGAAGGGATACACGAATAAATTTGACCTCGCAGAGTGATAGACCAATGGAATGAAATTAACGAAGAGGTAACAAGTGCTATAACATTAGAAATTAAAGGTAATATGAAAATTTACTAAAGACAGGTCACCATGAGCAAAACTCTGCTCCTGTTGCTACTGAGAGGTAATCTATTTCTCTCTCTCTCTTCTCTCTTTCTTGCACACACACACACACACACACACACACACACGCACGCACGCACTCATGCACGCACGCATACACACACACACACACACACACACACACACACACACTCGGGGCCAGGAGCTTTGAATCGACCCCTGCAACCACAACTAGGTGAGTACACACACACACACAAAATATATACAAACGATGCTTTCGTGCGCCCAGTTGCCAAGTCATTATTTTCGAATTTGCATGAAAAAGAAAGGGTAATTGGATTTTTGTTGCCTATGATAGTGGCGAGATCCTGGAGATTATCCATAAATGAGGCCAAATCCCCCGCCCAGGCAACCTCACAAGCACACCAGGGCTTCACAACCTCACAAGATCATCAGGGCTTCACAACCTCACAACCACACCAGGGCTTCACAACCTCACAAGTTCATCAGGGCTTCACAACCTCACAAGTTCATCAGGGCTTCACAACCTCACAAGATCATCAGAGCTTCACAACCTCACAACCACACCAGGGCTTCACAACCTCACAAGTTCATCAGGGTTTCACAACCTCACAAGCACATCAGGGCTTCACAACCTCACAAGCACACCAGGGCTTCACAACTTCACAAACACACCAGGTCTTCACAACTTCACAAACACACCAGGGCTTCACAACTTCACAAACATATCAGGGCTTCACAACTTCACAAACACACCAGGGCTTCACAACTTCACAAACATATCAGGGCTTCACAACTTCACAAACATATCAGGGCTTCACAACCTCACAAACACACCAGGGCTTCACAACCATATTTTTTTAAATTTTTGTAGCCTTTGATTTCCCGTCCTTGATGCAGGTGAACGAATCTTGATCCAAGAATGAGATCTACCTTCCTCTTCCTCGGATCAGACATCAATACCTTCCCTTCCTCAGGCTCTGCATGACCTCTATGGTTTAGTATTTCTCAGTAATACGTTATTATAATTTTATATTCTGTATTTGTTATGGTTTGTGGGTCATGAATAGAATGGAATAAGCAGAGGCAGAATTTGTGCAGAACTGAATGGGAGTGGATAATATGGAATGATAGTAGTAGTTGTGACCTTCACAGAGCACTGTGACTTTGTAGGTCACTCAGAGCTCACAGCCCTAGAAACTTAAATGCAACACACAAAAACAAGGATAAAAGTAATAAACAATAAAAGTAATGAACATTAAAAAGTCGTCACAAATAAATAAATACTATAATTCCAAGTTAAAATAATCAGCATCAAAGTCTTCTGACATTATTAATATAATAATGTCAAAAGACTTAACTCAATCTCCCCTAGGTCCCTACAGGCACCTCGGTAATTATGAAAATCAAGTCGACGGCTGAAAAACCTAAGCAATGGAAAAACTATTAAAATATGATCTACAGTCAAAAGCTCAACGCGTGTTACACAGGGAAGGGGGGCAGAAGCACCTGCAAACAAGTAACTATGGGTAAGATGTTTGTGTCTCATCTTCACTCAACAGACATCCGTCTCTATGTGATAATACCTGTTAACAGAGGAGGGCCAACCACCCATGTCCTGCCGAACCCTATATAACTTGTTCCCAGTCTGCAGGGCCCACCTGG
>WNWK01050587.1:0-12777 GCA_009830355.1 Cherax destructor | reverse complement strand
ATTTACCTCCAACGCGTCTTGCCCCTGGGGCCCCTTTCTTTCCCTTTCCCCTTCTTCCCAGATGGACCCCCCCTTTAATTTGACTCTCTTGTTGACTTTTTGACAAAAACGACACTCACAAACTCTGAAGATTATCCTCTAGCACCCCCCTCAGTCCCTTCTACCTCGATCTCTTGCCCCCTCTACCCCTGCACTACCCACCGTCTTTTGCCTCCATACCCTACTAATCATCCATCTCCCTCTTACAACCCTCTCCCCACCCTCTTTTAACCTGCAGCGCTGTTTTAACCTCTGTGGTTTTGGGCTTCTTTTTAATTATAAAAATATATATATATATATATATATATATATATATATATATATATATATATATATATATATATATATATATATATATAATACATACATACAATAATACCCGGGTATAATAATAATTACATATCCATAAAAGATAATATTATAAACTGGTGGAATTTTAATTTAGTTTTTATTAAAGCCCTGAGTATAATATTAAGTGGAAATTCCATAAAATTCTATAAAATCAATCTCTTATGACCTTGGGCATAACACCCCCAAAATTGGTAATCATCTTGCCCGTATCTCTCAGGGCTTCATCTCTGCCTCTCGTTTCTTCCTCAAAGTCTGCCAGAGAGTTAGACCCCTTAAATTTTTCTTTATCAGAAAAATCTTATAATGTCCCTTTTTACACTTCTGGAACTGAAAAACCTAAACCCCCAAATCACAGCTGGGCCTGACGGCTTTCCCAAATCGTATGCTACAGCATTTACATCAGTCACCCCTTTCCCCAGTCCTCTTAGCTCTTTAATCTTTTTTGGTCACAAGGAGTTTTTTCCCAGCTGTTAAATTTTGATTTTCCCCCTTTTCCCCAAAACCAGGTATTTTTCATCCCATTGCTTTTCCAGTGCAGTTTGAAAGGTGATGGAACGTCTGGTAAATCGATGTTTGAGGGTTAATTTAAAAGACCCCCAAATCTCCCCCTTTGTCAATAGGGCTTTCATAAGGGCTTTTTTCTACCATTGACCCCTTACTACCTTCGATACATATGTCCGTAATGCCTTTTCCAATAACTACTCAGTTATCGCCATCTTTTTTGATCTTGAGAAGGTATATGACTACTTGGAGGTATAATATCTTAGCCCAGGCCCACTCCTTAGGCCTCCGAGGCAATCTACCAATTTTTCTTAAGAACTTCATAACTGACAGATATTTCCGTGTTCGGGTTAATAATATGCTTTCTCTGGACTTTGTCCAAGCTGAAGGTGTCCCCCAGGGGTGTGTTCTGTGCACAACACATTTTCTCCTTGTTATAAATGATCTCGCCAGATATCAAACTGGAAACAACTCTGTTCTTCCATCCAATATTTGGTCATCGCTTTATGTTGATGACTTTCCTATAGTTTCTCTCCAGCATGCGGTCAACCGTGTTTCCAGTTGGGCCACCACTCATGGGTTTATGTCAGAGTATACGCAGGCGATTTTTCCATAAACATTTTTAATCTTTATGCCCCAGCAAACCAGCTTCGACCTGATGCTTTACCAGATCGCATCAATAGTGAACCTACCCTCATACTTGGAGACTTTAATGCCAGACATAAGAATATTGGTGGGTCTATAACAAACACCAATGCAACTAAACTAGTGAAATTTCTAAATGAGCATGATAATGTTCGTATTGTAGGCACTACTGAGCCCACTCACATATATGGAGGTATACTAGATCTGTGCCTTGGATGCAGCGCTTCTATTTGATTATAATAATAATAATAATAATAATAATAATAATAATGTGCCTTGGATTCAATACATCATATACGATGCATGACTCTGTCATAGTTGATGATCTTCTATCTGATCACTTCCCAAGACTCACAAGTGTCAATCTTGATCATATCTCAAGCAACCAAGGAGCTAAATACAGAAGGAGGAAACTTATTCTCAACCCAGAACACAGAGAAAACTTTATTAACCACTTGGATCAATGGTATAAAGATTATGAGCCCACTGGCACACAAAAATTCAATGATGATTTAGTTACCGCTATTGAGACTACTCACAGATCAAGTGGGCAGGAAAAGACAACATAACCCTTCCACTAGAAATGACAATAAAAACCAATGTAAATATTATAATGACCCACAGCTACGCAATCTAACACATGCAGCTAGGAGGATTGGTAAAGCATACCGTGAGTGTAGAACCCCAGACCTCAGAACATTCCAAGCTGCACTAACAAATGCAAGAACTTAGGCAACAGGAATGGGAACAATTCGTTAGTGGATTAAATAGGTCTACCCCTTTAAGTCTGGGATGGAAAGGTATAAATAAAATAACCAGGAAAAAGACTGGCAATTTTGCTCATCCCTTTCCACTTGAAAAAGCAAATGACCTCATAAATGACTGGTCCAAAATCTCCAGGCATGAAAACCTGCCATCTCATATTAAAGAAAACTTAGAGAGTGCTTCTGAAAAAATGTTGAAACTGATTAATTTTATGAATTAGATAACGCATTAACTAAAGGTCGATCAACTGCTCCTGGAGAGGATGGTATAACCTATGATATTCTCAGAACTTTAAGGCATGTGCCTAATAATCCTTTGTTGGCACTGTATAATACCAGTTACATTGAGGGATTTCTTCCTACTTCCTGGACCAATAGTCTCATTGTGCCTATCCCTAAGCCCCAACAGCCTGATACATTTAGACCGATCTCCTTAACTAGCTGTCTTTGTAAAATTTTTGAAAGAATGATACTTAACAAACTGTACTATAGAATCAGACACCAACTCTTCCCCTCCCTCTATGAGTTCATGAAAGGTAAGAGTGTGAAGAATTGTATCTCCACCTTTCTCACCTCACACACCTCTACTAGTTTTACCACATTTCTTGATCTAAAATCTGCATTTGATATCGCGAACAGAACTGTTATACTACATGAACTAGCCAAAATGAATATTGGTGGTAGCTTACTCTGCTGGATAATAGGATACCTGTCAAACAGAGTATCCTCTGTCCTCTACCAAGGCTTTAGAAGCGAGTCTAAAGAAATGTCCCTAGGTACACCGCAGGGAGGAGTTCTCAGTCCCATGCTATTTAATATTCTGATTAATGCTCTCCTAAATGCTCTACCTGTCTCGCCTAAACATATAGCTATAAGCTATGCTGATGACATCATGATCCATACAACAGGGCATAAAAAGATGAGTACCGTTCTTAATGAAGTTCAAGCAATTTGTAATCGACTAGGCCTCGTAATATCTTCCTCTAAAACAAAGATATTAACAAGCAAACGACATCCCCCACCCATCTATTTGCAGGGTGAAAACATTAGCTACGTTAAAACTTACAGATATCTTGGTGTATATGTACCCTTTACCCTGAAATGTGCCACACATCAATTCAGGAAAGACAGTGCTATAACTTTTATTGCCAGGCATACCACCTAAAGGGTACGAGGCGACACAGAACATCCAGACCATGGCAAAATCTGGGTAGCCACAGCCACTCCGGAGAGAGATTTTTAGTGCCAGGAAGGAAAAAAAGCTGGCAGGAAATGACAGAAATTGTACACCAACTGCAATCATTTCTGGAGTGGAATCACAGTCAGTGGCCTCCACTCCATTACAACACAACAGATATTAGAGCCAGGAAAAGAAGACCCCTCCCCATACCACCAATACCACCAATCCAACTACATTCATCTTTGCTAATATACAGGGACTAAAGCCAGCAACAAACAGCAAGGTACCTTACATTCGTGGACTGCTTACAGAGTCAAATGCTATGTTTGCAGCTTTCACAGAGACCCACATAAGAGATCACTTGGACAATGAAATATGGATCCCGATCTACAACCTATACAGGTGTGACAGAGTGAACAGGCAAAAAGGGGGGGTTGACCTGTATATCACAGAGTCACTTATATGTTCAGAACTACTAAAGGCCTCAAATGATGTAGTTGAAGTATTAGCAATAAAGGTCGAGAATCAAAACCTGGTTATCGTGGTTGTCTACAAGCCCCCGGATGCAACGTCCCAACAATTCCAGGAACAGCTTCTGAAAATTGACCACTGTCTGGAAAATCTTCCAGCTCCTGCCCCCAACATCTTGCTACTGGGGGATTTCAACCTCAGGCACCTAAAATGGAGAAACATTGCAAACAATGTAGTAGCAGAGATAACACCAGGAGGCAGCTCAAATGAAAATTCACACATTCATGAACTTTTAAATCTCTGCACCAAGTTCACCTTAAACCAGCAAATAGTAGAGCCCACAAGATTAGAGAATACGCTGGACCTCATCTTCACCAACAATGATGATCTGATACGAAATGTCATCATATCAAAAACAATATACTCAGATCACAACATAATAGAGGTCCAGACATGCATGCGGGAAGACCCAGACCAACAAAATGTGATCAGCCGCGAGGGAGCTTTCTCCAAATTCAACTTCAATAAAAAAACATAAGGTGGGACCAAGTAAACCAAGTCCTAAATGATAAAAACTGGGAAGATTGCCTAAGCATCACGGATCCCAACCTTTGTCTAGAACAAATTAACTCTGTGGTACTTGAGGTTTGCTCAAGGCAAATTCCCTTAAGGAAAAGGAGGAGAAGATGCAAACTAGAAAGAGAGAGGCGCTCCCTATACAGGCGAAGGCAAAGAATAACGGAGCGGCTACAGGAGGCCAATATCTCTGAAATACGTAGGGAAACACTAGTCAGTGAAATAGCAAACATCGAATTAAAACTAAAGGAATCTTACAGGAAACAAGAGACACGGGAAGAACTAAAAGCCATAAATGAAATTGAAAGAAACCCTAAGTATTTCTTTTCCTATGCAAAATCAAAGTCGAGAACAACAACCAGTATTGGGCCCCTACTTAAACCGGATGGGTCCTACACAGATGACAGCAAGGAAATGAGTGAGTTACTTAAATCCCAGTATGACTCAGTCTTTAGCGAGCCACTAACCAGACTGAAAATCGAAAACCTAAATTAATTTTTTATGAGAGTGCCACAGAACTTGACAGACGCATGCCTTTCTGACATCACCACGACGCCAAATGACTTTGAAAAGGCAATAAATGACATGCCAATGCACTCCGCTCCAGGCCCAGACTCATGGAACTCATGGAAGTGCAAGAAGCCCCTATCACATGCTTTTAACATCCTATGGAGAGGGAGCATGGACACTGGGATCGTCCCGCAGCTACTAAAAACAACAGACATAGCCCCGCTCCACAAAGGGGGCAGTAAAGCAATAGCAAAGAACTACAGACCAATTGCGCTAACGTCCCATATCATAAAAATCTTTGAAAGGGTTCTAAGAAGCAAGATCGCCACCCATCTTGATACCCATCAATTGCACAACCCAGGACAGCATGGGTTTAGAGCAGGCCGCTCCTGTCTGTCCCAACTACTGGACCACTACGACAAGGTCCTGGATGCTCTAGAAGATAAACAGAATGCAGATGTTATATACACAGATTTTGCAAAAGCCTTTGACAAGTGTGACCATCGTGTAATAGCACACAAAATGCTTGATAAAGGAATAACAGGAAAAGTTGGTAGATGGATCTATAATTTCCTAACATGTAGAACACAAAGAGTAGTAGTCAACAGAGTAAAATCTGAGACAGCTACTGTGAAAAGCTGTTCCACAAGGCACAGTACTTGCTCCCATCCTATTGCTCATCCTCATATCAAACATTGACAGGGATATAAGCCACAGTGCTGTGTCTTCCTTTGCAGATGACACCCGAATCTGTATGACAGTGTCCACCGTTGAAGACACGGCTAGACATAAACCAAATCTTTAAATGGGCTGCAGAAAACAATATGAAGTTCAATAATGAGAAATTTCAATTACTCAGATACGGAAAACGTGAAGAAATGAAAATCTCATCGGAGTACAAAACTAATTCCAACCACACAATAGAGCGAAAAACTAATGTCAAAGACCTGGGAGTGATCATGTCAGAGGATCTCCCCTTCAAGGATCATAACAAAGTAGCAATTGCATCTGCTTGAAAAATGACAGGATGGATAATGAGAACCTTCAAAACCAGGGATGCCAAGCCCATGTTGACATTTTACAGATCGCTTGTTCTATCTAGGCTGGAATATTGCTGCACACTAACTGCACCTTTCAAGGCGGGTGAAATTGCTGACCTTGAAAATGTGCAGAGAACCTTCACCGCACGCATAAGTGCGATAAACCACCTCAACTACTGGGAACACTTGAAGTTCCTAAACCTGTACTCTCTAGAACGCAGGCGGGAGAGATACATTGTTATATACACATTGAAAATTCTCGAGGGCTTAGTACCAAACTTGCACACAAAAATCACTCCCTACGAAAGCAAAAGACTCGGCAGGCGATGTAACATCCCCCCAATGAAGAGCAGGGGTGCCACTAGCACGTTGAGGGACAACACAATAAGTGTCAGGGGCCCAAGATTGTTCAACTGCCTCCCAGCATACATCAGGGGGATTACCAACAAACCCCTGGCTGTCTTCAAGCAGGCACTGGACAGGCACCTAAAGTCGGTACCTGACCAGCCAGGCTGTGGTTTGTACGTTGGACTGCGTGCGGCCAGCAGTAACAGCCTGGTTGATCAGGCTCTGGTCCAACAGGAGGCCTGGTCACAGACCGGGCCGCGGGGGCGTTGACCCCTGGAATTCTCTCCAGGTAGACTCCAGGTATGATTCAATTATCAAATAAGGTTTGGTATTGGTTATGTATTAAGCTAGAATGAAATTAAGTAAAACAAGATACAATTATAAAATAAAGTAGCACCAGACTGTCACTTGTAATTACACTAAGGAACAGTTGCAATATATATAAAGGCATAATACAGGTTTATATAAAAGTATAATAAAAAAAAGAAAGAAGGGCAAAGAATTGGGTGTAAGTGATTTGATAGTAAGATGGTATACAATAGATATTAAAATAAGTAAAATGGAATATTTGCCACAGGTTATTAAAAAGTATTGTTGATTAAGATAGGGCAATGATGTTGTAGCTGAATATGAAAGCTTGGATATTTGGCAATGGTAGGTTAATAAAAATAAAGGTATAAAATAAGATTGAGCAATGAGTATAAAAATAAAAAAATAGGGCAATAATAATTTTAAAATAAAATTGGGCAATAAAGCTTGAATATATGGCAATAATAGGTTGATAATAATAAAAGTATTAGATAAGGTTGGGCAATAAAGTATAAAATAAGGGAGGGCAATAAAAGGTTAAGATTGAATTGGGGGGGCAATAATGTTGTAATGTGTAAAAATGTATGTGGTGATAATAATAATAATAATAATAAAGGGTTTTTGTAGTTATCAAATACAAATAGAATACAAATACAAATTGAATACAAATACAAATTGAATTGGGGGGCAATAATGTTGTAAGGTGTAAAAATGTATCCCTAAACACGAAGGTTGAAGATGTGGTCAAAGACTGGAAGACCAATATGGTCACCCAGCTGAACCAATATTTTACTAACCAAGAAGATAAAACTGAGCAAGATAAGTTATCTAACTCGGTAATAATTAGCAGTTCACTCTTTCCAAGTGAGTAGCATCTGCAAAGATGCTACTCTTCAGACCATAAAAGACCACTTAAATGTAATAGTACCAGCATCAGAGATAACAGAATCACGATTACTTAGCAACCAAGGTAGAAAGCAGAGTGTTATGCTTAGATTTCACACGAAAGACAGGAAAAATTATCTAATAGGTTCATCAATTACAGCAAAAAAAAAAATGTTTATGTAAATGAGTGTCTCACAATAAAACGTCAGAACCTCCTATACAGAGTAAGAAAACTTAAACGTGAGAATAATGACAAAATCCACCAGTGCTTCACACGGGATGGGAAAATTCTAGTAAGAAAAACAAATGTAGGTCGTGTTTACTATATCACGAATGAAAATGAACTGTCCAACTTCCTTCTAGATGTTAATCTTACAGAGACTGACCAACCTAAGAGACCAAATCCTTAGACTACGTTAGTGCATGTAAATTCATAATTGTTCTAGTAACTACTACCTCACTATCTTAAATTTCTCACAAAATTGATTGTGTGACTTATTTTGTATTTTCCTGTATTAAAAGCAACTACATACCTCATTGTATTTGTAACTTTTTATATATATTTTTTTTTCTTTATTTGTAACTATTTGTTATATAGTTTTTAATACATATTTACCATTACCATTTCCCAACCTTAACTATTTACAGTATTAGTAATCACTTATTTACTTAAAATTTTATTATAACTTTTTTACTATTAGTCCACTCTACTATATAAAATTAATCTCTATATTCTCTTAAAATAGTTCTTTACATTCATTTACCTCTTATTGTTTTTATATATTCTAAAATTTCAACCAGTGCAATATTGAATTCAAATAATTGTCCAAACCAAGATAATACTAGCCGGATGCAACGTCCCAACAATTCCAGGAACAGCTTCTGAAAATTGACCACTGTCTGGAAAATCTTCCAGCTCCTGCCCCCAACATCTTGCTATTGGGGGATTTCAACCTCAGGCACCTAAAATGGAGGAACATTGCAAACAATGTGGTAGCAGAGATAACACCAGGAGGCAGCTCAGATGAAAATTCACACATGCATGAACTTTTAAATCTCTGCAACAAATTCACCTTAAACCAGCAAATAGTGGAGCCCACAAGATTAGAGAATACGCTGGACCTCATCTTCACCAACAATGATGATCTGATACAAAATGTCATCATATCAAAAACAATATACGTGTACTCAGATCACAACTTAATAGAGGTCCAGACATGCATGCGGGGAGCCCCAGATCAACAAAATGTGATCAGCCGCCAGGGAGCTTTCTCCAAATTCAACTTCAATAACAAAAACATAAGGTGGGACCAAGTAAACCAAGTCCTAAATGATATAAACTGGGAAGAGTGCCTAAGCATCACGGATTTCAACCTATGTCTAGAACAAATTAACTCTGTGGTACTCGAGGTTTGCTCAAGGCAAATTCCCTTAAGGAAAAGGAAGAGAAGATGCAAACTAGAAAGAGAGGCGCTCCTATACAGGCGAAGGCAAAGAATAACGGAGCGGCTACAGGAGGCCAATATCTCTGAAATACGTAGGGAGACACTAGTCAGAGAAATAGCAAACATTGAATTAAAACTAAAGGAATCTTACAGGAATCAAGAGACACGGGAAGAACAAAAAGCCATAAATGAAATTGAAAGAAACCCAAAGTATTTATTTTCCTATGCAAAATCAAAGTCGAGAACAACAACCAGTATTGGGCCCCTACTTAAACGGGATGGGTCCTACACAGATGACAGCAAGGAAAGGAGTGAGTTACTTAAGTCCCAGTATGACTCAGTTTTTAGCGAGCCACTAACCAGACTGAAAATCGAAAACCTAAATTAATTTTTTATGAGAGTGCCACATAATTTGACAGACGCATGCCTTTCTGACATCACCACGACGCCAAATGACTTCGAAAAGGCAATAAATGACATGCCCATGCACTCTGCTCCAGGCCCAGACTCACGGAACTCCGTGTTCATCAAGAACTGCAAGAAGCCCCTATCACATGCTTTTAACATCTTATGGAGAGGAAGCATGGACACTGGGATCGTCCGCAGCTACTAAAAACAACAGACATAGCCCCGCTCCACAAAGGGCAGTAAAGCAATAGCAAAGAACTACAGACCAATTGCGCTAACGTCCCATATCATAAAAATCTTTGAAAGGGTTCTAAGAAGCAAGATCGCCACCCATCTTGATACCCATCAATTGCACAACCCAGGACAGCATGGGTTTAGAGCAGGCCGCTTCTGTCTGTCCCAACTACTGGACCACTACGACAAGGTCCTGGATGCTCTAGAAGATAAACAGAATGCAGATGTTATATACACAGATTTTGCAAAAGCCTTTGACAAGTGTGACCATGGTGTAATAGCACACAAAATGCGTGATAAAGGAATAACAGGAAAAGTTGGTAGATGGATCTATAATTTCCAAACATGTAGAACACAAAGAGTAGTAGTCAACAGAGTAAAGTCTGAGGCAGCTACTGTGAAAGCTCTGTTCCACAAGGCACAGTACTTGCTCCCATCCTATTCCTCATCCTCATATCAGATATTGACAGGGATATAAGCCACAGTGCTGTGTCTTCCTTTGCAGATGACACCCGAATCTGTATGACAGTGTCCACCGTTGAAGACACGGCTAGACTCCAAGCAGACATAAACCAAATCTTTAAATGGGCTGCAGAAAACAATATGAAGTTCAATGATGAGAAATTTCAATTACTCAGATACGGAAAACGTGAAGAAATTAAAATCTCTTCGGAGTACAAAACTAATTCCAACCACACAATAGAGCGAAAAACTAATGTCAAAGACCTGGGAGTGATCATGTCAGAGGATCTCACCTTCAAGGACCATAACAAAGTAGCAATTGCATCTGCTCGAAAAATGACAGGATGGATAATGAGAACCTTCAAAACCAGGGATGCCAAGCCCATGTTGACACTTTACAGATCGCTTGTTCTATCTAGGCTAGAAGGTTGCTGCACACTAACGGCACCTTTCAAGGCGGGTGAAATTGCTGACCTTGAAAATGTGCAGAGAACCTTCACCGCACGCATAAGTGCGATAAACCACCTCAATTATACTGGGAACACTTGAAGTTCCTAAACCTGTACTCTCTAGAACGCAGGCGGGAGAGATACATTATTATATACACATGGAAAATTCTCGAGGGCTTAGTACCAAACTTGCACACAAAAATCACTCCCTACGAAAGCAAAAGACTCGGCAAGCGATGTAACATCCCCCCAATGAAGAGCAGGGGTGCCACTAGCACGTTGAGGGACAACACAATAAGTGTCAGGGGCCCAAGATTGTTCAACTGCCTCCCAGCATACATCAGGGGGATTACCAACAAACCCCTGGCTGTCTTCAAGCAGGCACTGGACAGGCACCTAAAGTCGGTACCTGACCAGCCGGGCTGTGGTTCGTACGTTGGACTGCGTGCGGCCAGCAGTAACAGCCTGGTTGATCAGGCTCTGGTCCAACAGGAGGCATGGTCACGGACCGGGCCGCGGGGGCGTTGACCCCTGGAATTCTCTCCAGGTAGTAACTTTTCCAACCATTTCATTAGCGAGTTCAATTAGTAAATCATCAACATTGTACAACTATCCTATATCTCTTTGAATTTTTTTCAAAATTGTAATAATCCAATAGTTAGTATATGTAACTTTTTATATAGTATATCTTTTTCTATAATTGCATTTATTGCTATATTTTTTAATACATATTTATCACTACCATTTTCCAACCTTAACTGTATACAGTATTAGTGATCACTTTATTTACTTAAAATATGATTAAAACCTTTTTTTTACTATTAGTCCACTCAACTTTGTATTAGTAAATCATCAACATTGTGCAAATATTCTATATCTCTGTAAAAAAAAATTCAAAATTGAAAAACCCAATTGGTTTGTAAGAATAATTAATCTAGTATCATATTAATACCTGGAGTATACCTGGAGAGAATTCCAGGGGTCAACGCCCCTGCGGCGCGGTCTGTGACCAGGCCTCATGTTGGATCAGAGCCTGATCAACAAGGCTGTTACTGCGGGCCGCACGCAGTCCAATGTACGAACCACAGCCTGGCTGATCATGTACCGACTTTAGGTGCCTGTCCAATGCCTGCTTGAAGACAGCCAGGGGTTTGTTGGTAATCCCCCTGATGTATGCTCTGAGGCAGTTGAACAGTCTTGGGCCCCTAACACTTATTGTGTTGTCTCTCAACGTGCTAGTGGCACCCCTGCTTTTCATTGGGGGGATGTTACATCCCCTGCCGAGTCTTTTGCTTTCGTAGGGAGGGACTCTCGTGTGCAAGTTTGGTACTAGGCCCTCGAGAATTTTCCATGTGTATATAATAATGTATCTCTCCCGCCTGCGTTCTAGGGACTACAGGTTTAGGAACTTCAAGAGTTCCCAGTAATTGAGGTGGTTTATCGCAGTTATGCGTGCCATGAAGGTTCTCTGCACATTTTCTAGGTCAGCAATTTCACCTGCCTTGAAAGGTGCCATTAGTGTGCAGCAATATTCCAACCTAGATAGAACAAGCGACCTGAAGAGTGTGATCATGGGCTTGGCATCCCTAGTTTTGAAGGTTCTCTATCCATCCTGTCATTTTTCGTGCAGATGTGATTGATACAATGTTATGGTCTTTGAAGGTGAGATTTTCCAACATGATCACTCCCAGGTCTTTCACATTAGTTTTTCACTCTATTGTGTAGTTGGAATTTGTTTTTATACTCTGATGTAGTTTTAATTTCCTCATGTTTTCCATATCAGAGTAATTGAAATTTCTCATCATTGAACTTCATATTGTTTTCTGCAGCCCATTTAAAGATTTGGTTGATGTCTCCTTGGAGTCTTGCAGTGTCTTCAACGGTGGACACTGTCATACAGATTGGGGTGTCATCTGCAAAGGAAGACACGGCACTGTGGCTTATATCCCTGTCTGTGTCCGATATGAGGATGAGGAACAGGATGGGAGCGAGTACTGTGCCTTGTGGAACAGAACTTTTCACTGTAGCCGCCTCAGACTTTACTCTGTTGACTACTACTCTTTGTGTTCTACTTGATAGGAAATTATAGATCCATCTACCCACTTTTCCTGTTATTCCTTTATCACGCATTTTGTGTGCTATTACACCATGGTTACACTT
>WNWK01050586.1:0-12777 GCA_009830355.1 Cherax destructor | reverse complement strand
GGAAAAGGAAGGACCTGCATATGGGGGCCAACAGGCCTGCTGGTGTTCCCCCTTTTCTTATGTTCTTATGGCCTACCTAGTATGGGCCAACAGGCCTGCTGCAGTGTTTCTTTTTCTTATTTTCCCCGGGTGTTAGCTTAAATTTCCCCCTCCCGGGGCAGACAATTCCACTCATCATCTACCTTTTTTGGGGGCCCCAATATTCATAAGCGTTTTTTGCGTTATAAAGCTCTTTCCCTTTTAACAATGAAAAGGGGTTAAAAATACTTTTTTATGGGTTTTAAATTTGAGAAGGACCTGGGGTTCTCCTTTCTTCTCGCAATCTGCAGGGCCCAAGTTCTCGTTATTTAATTTTATAAGTGTTTTGGGTTATGGACACCCCCGGGCCCTTCCAGTCCCTTGCATTTATCTAACGAACTGCATCTGCCATTTTTCTGACCACTAATTAAGTTTGTAGATGAAGGTTCAGAAAACCCAAACAAGTTAAAAATTTAAAACACATATAAAATTTGGGTATTTTTTATTGGGGAAACGTTTCGCCACCAGTGGTTCACCAGCCCAATACAAAGAAAAAAGTTTCTGTCAGTGGGGGACCTTTTTCTTAGCTCAGTGAAGACGTGTCTAGTGTACCCTGTGGATTTAAAAGGATCCCCCCTTTTTTAAAATTTTACCAGCAGTTTAAAGGGGAGGAATTGGGGGTAGCGAAGCTTGGATACGGCGATTGACGGAAAAAAAAAGAGGATTGGGTGTGGTCCCCCTTTTGGGGCCCTCAGGTCAAAAAGGAACCGGTTTGGGGATCGGACAGCATGGGACGAAGTTAAAAGATCAAGAAGACGAATGGAGAGGTAGAAACGACGAAGAAGAAAGAGACTGCGGGGAAATTTCCGAATTTCCTTTTTTCGCTCCAGACGAAGTGAGTCGACTACTGGGAACGTCACGACAAACGGCCCAAGGAAGGTAAAAACATTGTTGTTTTTGGGGGATAGCCAAGTTAGATTTTGGATAGGGCCTTCTGTTTGAAAGATGGGGAGTAGGAGCCCGGGGGTTTGCTTTCCTGGGGCGGGGATGGAAGACATTGTTAGCAGGTTTGGGCAACATCATGCATGGTAATGGGATAAATCCTATTATCTGCCTCTTTTGGGGAAAACAATGATGTGAAACTAGGAATTTTGAGGATTTAGTTAGTAGGTATAAGGCAGCAAAGACATCATTAGGAAGAAGGGGGAGCCCTGTTTTTGGGGCTTTTTGCCAAAAAGGGGGTTTTGGGAAAAGAATGGTTCCCAAAATTGGTATAAATTGCTGGCGGGAAAAACACTGAAAGGGAAAATGCATCCCATTCATTGAAAACTGGGACCACTTCTAGGGCCGGAAATGACATGTATCCCAAAGGGATGGGGTTCCTTATCCGGGGAAGGGTGGGGTTTTTCCGCTGGCTCAGTTGAGGATGTTGTTGGGTTTTAAACTAGGATTAGTTGGGGAGGTATGGGTTTGGAAAAAATTGGGGGCCAGAATATTGATTCAAGTTTTGATATCATAAATCTTAACAATAACAGTAATCGAGAACACAGGGAATGATAGAAAAAAATTTGGAAAAACAAAAGCTGAAAAAGGTTCACAAGAAGACCATAAAAAAATTTTTATCCCAACTGTCGAAGCCCCAGAAAAAAAAAATTAACGAATTCGTTTGCTAGCTTTTGGGGAACTTTGATTTTCAAAAACCCAAAAAGTGGTATAATATAAAGAGTCGGGATATGATTGCAGAGTGTCATATTCGGGGGGTTTTGGGTTTTTCCCCATGTAGATAGTTTTATAATGGGAAAGGGTGGGTTTTTTATATGTACGAAAAATAAAAATTTGCTTTTTAAAAACAGGCATAAAAATAGATGGACCATTAACAGAATCTGTTTGGGTAGAGTTTCTAGAGGGTCAAAAAAAACTGATTCTGGGTGTAATATCCCGACCTCCAGGCTTGGAAAAGATAGAGGAGTCTTTTTGGGACGAAATTGTTGGGGCTTCTAGACACAATAACGATAAGTAGGGGATTTTAACAGTCAAATTGACGGGATTTTTGACAGGTAATCTGGAGCCCAACTTTATGGGTAGTTCATTTTTTAAACAGTGTGTGAGGGGGGAGCCAAAAGGGAGGTTAATTTCCCTGACCATTTTTCAAAAAAAAAACCCTTTAAAAATCGGGAGTTTACTGAGGGTTTGGCGCAAGTGATCACAAATCCATTACTTTTTAAAAATTTGGGAGTACGAGAATAGGGAAAATTACAAAAGTTCCGATTTTCTTCCGCGGCTATAATGGACTTGGGAGAACACCTGTCTAACCGGGGAGGGGGTAATTAGCTAACGATAACGAGGGATCTGCTTTTTATGTTTTTTTCCTTTAACCGTGCACAGAGTATTTTATTCCCCAGAGAAATTTTGGGTAAAAAGATAACGATCCCAAATGGATTAACAGGAGGCTAAAACATCTATTAGGGGAGAAAAAGGAATTTATAGGCGCATTTAAAAAAGGGGGATGTTAAACCCCCATTGACCAATATGTTCAATTGAAAAGAGGGAAATAAAAAAAGGGGGTTAGAAAAAGGGTAAACGTGACTTAATTTAAGGGTTTCTAATGAATCCAAAAACTAATCCAAAAAGGGGTTTTTTCAATGTATAGGACGAAGGTGAGGGAAAAGGTAGGGCCCCCTGAAAAAATGGACAGCCGACGGGTAAGAAAAAAGGGAAATTTTTGTTCTCTATTTAATGACTATTTTTCGTCTTTACACAAGAAGACGTAAATGAGATTCCAGAAATTAACAATTATTCAGTTCCGAAGAATTCAAGTTAACCCAATTTAAAAAGGGAATGGTTATCAAAAAAGTTTTGATAAACTGAAGCAAAATAAGTCCCCGGGGCCCCAAATTATTTTTGGGGGTTTTTAAAAAAAATGTAAAATGGAATAAACAGCCATTAATGAATGGGGTTTAATAATTTCCCTCCCAACTTTTGTGGTTTTTTAAATGTAAGATAAATAATGGTTCCCATATTCAAATCAGGGGGTAAACAATTCCATCAAATTACCGTCCCAAAAAGCCTCACATCTATAGTAGGCAAATTTTTAGAATCAATTTTATTAATTAGAAGTCACCCGAAGAACATAATTTGATTAATGAATTCATGGGTTCAAAGGGGGTCGTTCCTGCCTAACAAATTTACTGACGTTTTTAAAACATTTGAGGCAGTAGACAGTGATAAAAAAATATGATATAGTTTTTTAAATTTTAGTAAGGCCTTCGATAGAGACCCACAAGAGACTCTTAAAAGGGGGGTCATGGAAAAAAGGAAGTAAAATTTTAGCATGGGTGAAACATGGCTTACCAATAGAAAGCAGAGAGTTTCCATTAATGGGGTCCCAAAACTGAATGGGGATTATCACTGGGGGATTTCACAAGGATTTAGTTTTTAAAATTTTTGTTTTAATTTAAATAAATAACCCTTTATGGGAATTGCAAGGACATGAGGAAATTTTTTGAATTTAAAAAAAAGGGCCCTTTAAATTTTTCTGAGCAGGATACCAGGGAATCCCGGAGGATTTGGACAAATTAATGTCTTGGTCTGAAAAGTGGCAGATGAAGTTTAAGTTCCCAAATGTAAGGTGCCAGTCGTTGGTAATGAAAATATCCCCCAATTTTATAAACTAGGTGAAGAGGCCCTTTATCATAAAATGGAAAAAGACTTGGGGGGCTGGTAAAACAGGAATCTAAAGCCAAGACAACAGTGCCTAAGGGGCGCAATAAGGCTAACAGATTACTAGGGTTTATTTCCAAAAAGTATAAGCAACAGAAGTCCAAAAGTTATTTTTTCAGCTCTATACATCACTAGTGAGACCCATTTGGGTTATAGCCCCATTTTGGTCACCTTACAAGGGTGGATATAGATTCATTGGAGAACATAAAAAGAAGAATGACTAAAATGATTTACAGTATAAGAAATTTCCCTGTGAAGATAAAACTTAGGCGTTGAATTTTCCACTTCTGGGGGGCGTAGAATGAGGGGGGATATCATCGAGGTGTACAAGGGGTGATGGGAAAACAAAGGAGATATTAATAAAATACTGGGATATCGAAACCCAAGGCCCCGAAATAACGGTTTAAATTGGGTAAATTTTGATTTAGAAAAGGGCATAGGCAAGTACTGGTTTTTAAAAGAGTTGTAGATGCGTGGAACAATCTTCCCAGTGGGGTGATAGAGGCTGGGACCTTGGGTGGATTTAAAAAAGATTGGACAAATATATGAGTGGGGGGGGCTGGGTTTGATTATGTCGTGGTACGGGAAAAAATTTTAGGGGAGTGGTGGTTTTGGGTAAGGACCTGCCTTTTTTGGGCCGAGGCCTTCTGCAGTGTTCCTCCATTCTTTTGTTCCCATGTTAAAGGGTAAAGAGTAGGATTTTAGGGAATCAGTCCCTCGGCCTGGGGTCGATTTTTCAGTCCCTCAATCTTGTAGAATGTCCTTAGCCTAGAGGGGGGCTTAAAATTACAGTCAGGTGAGGTGAAGCAGCAGGAGGCGGGGTCATAGTGGTACCACCCAAAGTCAAGAAAATTTCGCCCAAAAGGGTTTGGGACAAGTGTTGAAGAATTCGTTTGATTAAGACCCCAAGATGTTGCTGGCCCCCCTGCTCTTTCACCTCACCTGACTACAGTTTTGGCCCCCTGGGGGCTTGGGTTACTTTCCAAAGGGGGAGGGAAACCTGTGTTCGGGGGATTTTCCCCTTCCCCCCCAACCCCCATTTGGATTGATGAAGCCACTGTGGGCGAAACTTTTCCCTCAATAAAGATACCCAAATTTTTGCATATGTGTCTAATTTATAACTAATTGGTTGTTAAATTTTCCCCTAAAGTTCATGACATCTACGTTTGAATAAACTATCCAATTTATCTTCGTGTCGTGGGCGAATTTGCTCATATCATATGCCCCGGGGGTGTTAGCTTCAATTGCCTAGTAGGGTTTTGAAGCAAGGACCTTGGGTGTTTTAAAATTTGGGTTAAAATTCATGAGTGAGGGGTTTTGGATTTGGGGGGAATTGCACATGAGTAAATAAAATTATCCAAAACTTATTTTTGGGTAGCATTGGGAAAATTGGTTGAACAAATATTCTGGGTTAATTGGGGTGGAATGTGAAGGACCTGCAAATAGGGGTAAAGGTCTGCAGTGTTCCTCCCCTTTTTTATGTTCTTATGGCCCACCTAAATATGGGGGAAAAAGGCCTGCTGCAGTGTTTTCTTTTTTTATGTTCTTAGGTGGTTTGCTTCAATTTTACTAGGCGAAAAATTCCACTCATCATCTACCTTATTTGCCGCCAATATTCATAAACGTTTTGGTTATCAAAAACCCCATTCCTTTTGGGGAAAATGAAAAAAGGGGTTTGGGGAAATACTTTTGTTATTTGGTTTTAAATTTGAGAAGGACCGGTTCCCCCTTTCTTATGTGAGGTTAGGTGGGATGGGGGTAACGTTGGGGTTTATAAGGAGGATGGGTTTTTGCTCGGGGAAGGAGTCAATTTTTGACTGAGCCAATCACTCTTCCTGATATCGCCCCACCGAGGAAAAAAAATAAGAACATAAGAACATAAAAAAAGGGGGAACACTGGGAGGCCCGGGGCCCCTACTAGGCAGGTCCTTCTTTCCATCCCACTAACAGAATAATTGCCCAACCTAATTTTCAATTCTACCCAAGAAATAAGCTTTGAAGATTCTATTAACTCAAGTGCGAGTCCCACTCAAATCCAACTCCCTCACTCATGAATTTATCCAACCCAAATTTGAACTACCCAAGGTCATTGCTTCAATGACCCTACTAGGCAGACTGTTCCACTCATCAACTACCCTATTTCCAAACCAATATTTTCCTATAACCTTTCTAAATCTAAACTTATCCAATTTGAATCCATTATTGCGGGTTCTCTCTTGGAGAGATATCTCAAGACCTTATTTATATCCCCTTATTAATACCCATCTTCCACTTATATACCTCGATCATGTCTCCCCTCAATGTTCTTTGGGCAGCCTGTATAGTGTTAAGAAAACTGTCATATTGATACCTCTCTTCGTCACCCCAGTCCACAGTTGATAAGTGTTCTCTAAGTCCATTATAATCTGCTAAGCGAAAATCTGGGACCGTTACTGAATTATCCCTACTATCATACATCCATTCAATGCTAAAGGTAATTGCTTTGTGGTCGCTTGAGCCGAGTTCCTCTGTAATTTCTAAATTATTAACAAGGGTTTCCTTGCTTGCCAGAACCAAGTCAAGTAGGTTATTTCCCTGTAGGTTCTGTTACAAACTGTTACATATCAGACACTACACCTGTTTGAAGAGATAAATTAAAAATGTTAGATATTGGTTCACAGAGTTCCATTTTGCATTCCTTAAGAACCCTTGCAAAAAGCTCATCAGGACCCGGCGATTTATTTTGTTTCAGTCGGTCTACTTGTTTCATAACTATTTCACTAGTGACTGTGATATTACATAATTCTATCTCTTCAGGGACACTATAAAAATTAATTACCGGGATATTATTAGTGTCTTCCCGTGTGAAAAACTGAGAATAATTATTAAAAATAGAGCACATATCATTCTCCTTGTCAGTAAGATGCCCAAAGTTATTTTTAAGGGACCTATCTTATCTCTACCTTTTGTTCTATAAACCTGGAAAAACTTTTTGGGTAAGTTTTGAATCCCTAGCAACTTTAATTTCATAATCCCGTTTTAGCTTTTCTTATCCCCTTTTAACGTCCCTCTTAATGCTAGTATACTGATTTATAAGATGACCTCATCTCTTTTTACGCGCCTATAAATTCCTTTCTTCTGCTCTAAAAGATATTTGAGCCTTTTATTCATCCATTTTGGGTCATTTCTACTTGATCTAATTTCTTTATACGGGATGAATGTTCTTTGGGCAGCCTGTATAGTGTTAAGAAAACTGTCATATTGATACCTCTCTTCGTTACCCCAGTCCACAGTTGATAAGTGTTCTCTAAGTCCATTATAATCTGCTAAGCGAAAATCTGGGACCGTTACTGAATTATCCCTACTATCATACATCCATTCAATGCTAAAGGTAATTGACTTGTGGTCGCTTGAGCCGAGTTCCTCTGTAATTTCTAAATTATTAACAAGGGTTTCCTTGCTTGCCAGAACCAAGTCAAGTAGGTTATTTCCCCTTGTAGGTTCTGTTACAAACTGCTTCAAAAAACAATCCTGAACTACTTCTAAAAAGTCGTTAGATTTTAAATTCCCTGTCAAGAAATTCCAATCAATCTGACTAAAGTTAAAGTCCCCTAGAATTACTACGTTATCGTGCCTTGTGGCCTTAACAATTTCCTCCCAAAGTAGTCTCCCTTGTTCCCTATCTAAGTTTGGAGGACGGTAAATCACGCCTAAAATCAATTTTTCACACCCCTCTGAAAATTCTATCCAGACAGACTCTGTATGTGTTATTTCAGATTTTATACCCGTTTTATGCAACAATTTAAATGATCACGGACATAGAGTGCCACAACACCCCCCTTCCCAATACTTCTGTCTACTCGGAACAATTTAAAACCCTGAATGTGACATTCGGCAGGCAAGTCCCGATTTTTCATATTAAACCATGTCTCAGTTATTGCAAAAACATCAATATTACCCGTACTTGCAACTAATCTCAACTCGTCCATCTTATTCCTAGCACTACGACTATTGGTGTAATATATATTTAAAGACCCTCCTTTCTCTTTACCCTTCCTGCTCATTTCTGTTTTTCCACTATACCTATTACTGTCCTTGTCATCTAGTGTCACTAGCTTTCCACTATCCACCTTATTCTGCCTATTACTAGTTCTCCTAGAACTTATAATATTACTACACTTGGACTTCACTGTTTTCCCCCAAAAACCCATACCACTAACTATTTCTAGTTTAAAGCCCTAACAGCTCCCTCCACTGCAGTTGCCAGTGCCCCCACCCCAGACCTGGATAAGTGAACCCCATCCCTGGCATACATGTCATTTCTGCCATAGAAGAGGTCCCAGTTGTCAATGAATGTTACTGCATTTTCCTTACAGTATTTGTCCAGCCAGCAATTGACACCAATTGCCCTGGACAGCCATTCATTTCCAACTCCTCTCCTTGGCAAAATACCACATATGACAGGGTTCCCACCCTTCTTCCTAATTATGTCTATTGCTGACCTAAACCTGCTTGTCAGGTCCTCACTCCTACGTCTGCCAACATCGTTGCCTCCAGCACTGAGACAGATAATAGGATTGCTCCCATTACCTCTCATGATGTCGTCCAGACGGCTAACAATATCCTCCATCCCAGCCCCAGGAAAGCAAACCCTCTGTCTCCTACTCCTATCATTCAAACAGAAGGCCCTATCCATGTACCTAACCTGGCTGTCCCCAACAACAACAATGTTTTTACCTACCTTGGTGTCGTTCGTCGTGACGCTCCCAGAAGTCGACTCACATTCATCGGGTAGCACGGAGAATGGGTTCGATGTTTCCACAACATTCACCTGGGTCTTCGTTGTTTCTACCTCTCCACCCGTCCTCTTGATCCTTAACTTTGTCCCATGCGTTCTAGCCACTGTCCAGGTTCCTTTCTTGGCTTGAGGATTCTCAACAGGAGGATTACTACGAATCCTCTTGTTTTCCTCAGTCAGTCGCTGTATCTCAAGCTTAGCTACCCTCAGTTCTTCCTTCAGCTGCTGGTAGAGTAGCTCAAGAGAGGACATCTTCTTCAGATTCACAGAGAGCACACAAGACGATTCACAGAGAGCACACAAGACGTAATTAAGGACACCATCACCACCTTGTTCATCAGCCTTACACTCGCTTTCAGAATTTGTGACAATCTTGCTATTGGTATGCTCTACACATCTTTCCTTGTGCTGCTCAAGTTGTTGCTTCAGGAGAAATTGCTGTCTCTCCAGTAGTCCTATGTGGGACTTCAGGCTGTATACCACACGAGCAAGACTAGGAACATCCGGAGACGTGAAGCCCCGGTCAGCTGAGCTCGGTGGCTGACTGTCAGCTGACTCAGCTAGACTGGTATTGACAGCAGACGTGATGGAGCTCTGTTGATGTGCTTCCCAGGTGAAGTGCTCAACCCCATTGTCTGAGGGCAGGCATGAGCCAGTATTCAGACTCCAGGTATCTGGTGGGCCTGGGAGGTCATAATGGGAGGTGCAAGGTGAGGTGCGGTTGGCTGCGATGTGGGTAGCCCTCACACTGCAGTCAGCTTGAGCTGCTGTGACTCCTGAAGTCTTACAATTGATACATCGTTTAGCAACAGTCTGTTGCTGTTTGATCAAATCATAACACCGTTCAGAAGAATGAGCATTGGCACACACTGCACACCAGTATGACTTAGCTGGGCATTTCCTGGCAATGTGGCCCCAACGTTGACACTTATAACATCGACGTTGAGGAGGTCTGTACAATGCAATGTTATAGCGCCTGTTGAGGGCAGCACGGCAGTGAATATAGCGTGGCAAAGTCCCTGGCCAGTCCACTCAGCTAATATCAGATCGTTGGGAAGTCGACGAGGGCTTGCAATTTGCTCTGACACCAGATATTTAGGATTCAAGTGCTTGTTGACGTTGTATATGACAATGAGCACTTTAGGTGCCCTAGGTGGGGCAGCTCGGAGTTTGATGTTGGCATATTCTTTAGCGAGAAGTTTGTCAATAAATGTTGAATCATTAGGCACAAATACGTAGTTATCCTCATCATGGAGAAACTTGATCGTTTTCTCTGGGTTGTCTACACTAGCTTCGTAAAACCAATTACACTTACTCTCTTGATCAGTGTTGTTAGGGAAATCTAACCTGACAGCTTTGGGAGGGTGTGCACCCCCTGTATTGCTTGCAGCAAGCTTTCTCTGGAAGCCTCGTTCCTTTTTCCGGTTTCACACTGGCGATGGGTTAAAGAATACCGGTGTATTGGAGGGTAATGGGACATTCACCTCACTAGACAAAGGCAATATGGGTGTCAGTGGCCTGCGGGTCTTTTCAAGGTCATTAACTGGGCCACAGTCTTATGGAGAGTTACCAAACACTGGGCTGGCTTGCTGGCTTGGTGTTCTCGATGCAGGAAAAACACTGGTATGGCAGGAACAGTGTAGACGTGCTAGGGGTCAGGACAGCTGTAACTCTTGGCAACCCCCCTTGTCCTGGCTGGCTTGTAGTGTAGGTTTCAAGCCTGCTTGAATGTGCTAGCTAAACCCGTGTCAACCACTTGGAGATTTGTTTGTAGCAGGCAAATCGGCACACAGGAGACACATTCTTAAGAAGCATGAGGGAGAAATCGTCGAATGCTGGCAGGACTGACAGGGGCACTTATGTGGGCAGGCAAGATCCGCCTCTAGACCATAAGTAAATAAAGGCGAATGGCTGTGTTCCAAATCGAGGAAGGAGGAAGGAGGCAGTGAAGTGTTTCACTAGGTAGACCACTAGTCACGGCGTAAGGGACATTCACCTCACCAGACACAAGCAATATGGGTGTAAGTGGCATGCGAGTCTTATAGTGCCAATCTCAAGGTCACCCATCAGGCCAGGCTTGTTCCTCGTACATTCCTCAGCCTACGTTGGTACTGATGCTCGCTGAGTTACTCCAAACCTACAGCACTAAACACTTCTAGCACACCTGCCTTGGAATGACAGACGAATTTTCACTCTGTGCACAAATAAATCAGCACAAACTTACTATGTTTGTAGGTGAACCTCTGGCATGTCCCACTTAAAAAGCTGTCTCTGGTAGCCAAAGAAGTGACCAGGTACTCCAATGCTCGTTAAATTGTTCTTAACTAAGTCACTAGGTAAGGATTTGCTTTTTGGCTTGATGGGTTTGCTTTCTCGATGCACGAAAACACTGGTATGGCAGGAATATTGTAACTGCAGGCTATCTTAGTTTGTCCTGGCGGAAAACATGGAGTGCCAGCAGGAGGACTGACAGGGGCACCCAGCCACTTATGTGGGCAGGCAAAATCCGCCTCTAGACCATAAGTAAATAGAGGCGAATGGCTGAGTTCCAAATCGAGGAAGGAGGGGAGGAGGCAGTGAAGGAAAACCTAAAGCCACTTCAAACCAACAGTGTGTGTTTTACTAGGTAGATCACTCTTCACAGCTCACACATAAGAGTTCCAGCAATAATGCAGCTGCGATCCAACGATATGAGTTGCATGATGAGTTATCAGTCGGGTGAAAGAAGCAGTCCGGAGATAGAAGGCCTAGGACCTCACTCCCACACGTACACACGTCCTCTCCCCTCAAACTCTCAGCCCGAACTGCAGTGCTGGCAGTGTACCGATTTTTAACGTCCTGGGCACAATGTGGCCACCCATAGATCTACTGACCACACCCAACACAGTATATCCAACAGGTAAAAAAAAAAAAAAAAAAAATTGTATGCTGTATAACACAATAGGAACGATAAAAATCTTGTGTTTACACTCACCCTGGGGGTGTTGAAGCACCAGTGCTTACCCTCACCCTGGGAGACTTGTAGCACCAGTGTTTACCATCACCCTGGGAGTATTGTGGCATCAGTGTTTACCCTCACCCTGGGAGACTTGTAGCACCAGTGTTTACAATCACCCTGAGGTGTTGTAGCACTAGTGTTTACACTCACCCTGGGGGTGTTGAAGCACCAGTGCTTACCCTCACCCTGGGAGACTTGTAGCACCAGTGTTTACAATCACCCTGAGGTGTTGAAGCACCAGTGCTTACCCTCACCCTGGGAGTATTGTAGCACCAGTGTTTACCATCAACCTGAGGTGTTGTAGCACCAGTGTTTACCATCACCCTGGGAGTGTTGTAACACAAGTGTTTACCATCACCCTGGGAGTGTTGTAACACAAGTGTTTACCATCACCCTGGGAGTGCTGCAGCACCAGTGTTTACCATCACCCTGGGAGTGTTGTAACACAAGTATTTACCCTCACCCTGGGAGTGCTGAAGCACCAGTGTTTACCATCACCCTGGGAGTGTTGTAACACAAGTGTTTACCATCACCCTGGGAGTGTTGTAACACAAGTGTTTACCATCACCCTGGGAGTGCTGCAGCACCAGTGTTTACCATCACTCTGGGAGTGCTGTTTACCTGGAGTTTACCTGGCTAGTGTTCCTGGGGTCAACGCCCCCGTGGCCCGGTCTGTGACCAGGCCTCATGGTGGATCAGAGCCTGATCAACCAGGCTGATACTGCTGGCCGCACGTAGTCCGACGTACAAACCACAGCCCGGCTAAACAGGTACCGACTTTAGGTGCCTGTCCAGTGCCTGCTTGAAGACAGCCAGGGGTCTATTGGTAATCAACCTTATGTACACTGGGAGGCAGTTGAACAGTCTTCGGCCCCTGACACTTATTGTGTTGTCTCTCAACGTGCTAGTGGCACCCCTGCTTTTCATTGGGGGATGTTGCATCGTCTGCCGAGTCTTTTGCTTTCGTAGAAAGTGACTCTCGTGTGCAAGTTTGGTACTAATCCTCTAGGATTTTCCAAGAGTATATGTTTAGGAACATCAAGCGTTTCCAGTAATTGGGTGGTTTATCACATTAATATGTGCTGTGAAGGTTCTTTGCACATTTTCTAGTTTAGCAATTTCACCTGCGTTGAAAGGTGCAGTTAGTATGCAGCAATATTCCAGCCTAGATAGAACAAGCGACCTGAAAAGTGTCATCATGGGCTTGGCATCCCTGGTTTTGAAGGTTCTCATTATCCATTCTGTCATTTTCGTTATTCTTATT
>WNWK01050585.1:0-12777 GCA_009830355.1 Cherax destructor | reverse complement strand
CGATGTTACGCTACTGTGAGGTGTTGTCTTTGTTAGTGTGATGTGACTGTGAGGTGTAGTCTTGCCCCTTATATAAGCCTTCTTGTCATGTTTCCTTTTATAGTTCCTTGATAATGTAGTAGTCACGAAAGCGCTTGGAATTCCTCTATTTTTCATAGTGGTTGTCTTGCATATATGTATATATATATATATATATATATATATATATATATATATATATATATATATATATATATATATATATATATATATATATAGGAATGATAAGAAAGAGATGATTGTAGATGTTATGAATGAAAAGAAGCTGGATGTCCTGGCTTTAAATGAGACAAAGCTGAAGGGGTAGGAGAGTTTCAGTGGGGATAAATAAATGGATTAGATCAGGGGTTTCAAATAGAGTTAGAGCTAAAGAAGGAGTGGCAACAATGTTGAATAATCAGTTATGGCAGGTAAAGAAGGAATATAAATGTATAAATTCAAGGATTATGTGGAGTAAAATAAAGGTTGGATGTGAAAAGTGGGTTATAGTAAGTGTTTATGCACCTGGAGAAGAGAGAAGTGTAGAGGAGAGAGAGAGATTTTGGGAAATGTTGAGTGAGTGTGTGGGAGTTTTGAACCAAGTGAGAGAGTAATTGTGGTTGGGGATCTTAATGCTAAAGTGGGTAAAAATGTTGTGGAGGGAGTAGTAGGTAAATTTGGGGTGCCAGGGTAAATGTAAATGGGGAACCATTAATTGAGCTATGTGTAGAAAGAGGTTTGGTAATAAGTAATACATATTTTATGAAAAAGAGGATAAATAAATATACAAGGTATGATATAGCACGTAAGGAAAGTAGTTTGTTGGATTATGTATTGGTGGATAAAAGGTTGATGAGTAGGTTTCAGGATGTACATGTTTATAGAGGGGCAACGGATATATCAGATCATTATTTGGTTGTAGCTTCAGTTAGAGTAAAAGGTAGATGGGACAAAAAGAAAATGGCAACAGCAAGTAAGAGAGAGGTAAAAGTGTATAAACTAAGGGAGGAGGAAGTTAGGGTGAGATATAAGCAACTATTGGCAGAAAGGTGGGCTAGTGCAAGTAGGAGTAGTGGGGGAGGGGGGTTGAAGAGAGTTGGGATAGTTTAAAAAATGCAGTTTTAGAATGTGGGGCAGAAGTTTGTAGCTATAGGAGGGTGGGTACAGGAGGAAAGAGGAGTGAGTGGTGGAATTAAGAAGTAAAGGGTGTGATAAAAGAGAAAAAGGTAGCTTATGAGAGGTTTTTACAAAACAGAAGTGTTAATAGAAGAGCAGAGTATATGGAGAGTAAAAGAAAGGTGAAGAGAGTGGTGAGAGAGTGCAAAAGAAGAGAAGATGAAAGAATGGGAGAGGCTCTGTCAAGAAATTTTGCTGACAACAATTTTTGGAGTGAGATAAACAAGGTAAGAAAGCCTAGGGAACGAATGGATTTGTCAGTTAAAAACAGAGTAGGGGAGTTAGTAGATGGGGAGCTGGAGGTATTGGGTAGATGGCGAGAATATGTTGAGGAACTTTTAAATGTCGATGAAAAAAGGGAGGCGGTAATTTCATGTACTGGCCAGTGAGGTACAACATCGTTTAGGAGTGAAGAAGAGCAGGATGTAAGTGTGGGGGAGGTGCGTGAGGCATTACGTAGAATGAAAGGGGGTAAAGCAGCTGGAACTGACGGAATCATGACAGAAATGTTAAAAGCAGGGGGGGATATAGTGCTGGAGTGGTTGGTATTTTTGTTTAATAAATGTATGAAAGAGGGGAAGGTACCTATGGATTGGCAGAGAGCATGTATACTTCCTTTATATAAAGGGAAGGGGGATAAAAGAGAGTGTAAAAATTATAGGGGAATAAGTTTACTGAGAATACCAGGTAAAGTGTATGGCAGGGTTATTATTGAAAGAATTAGAGGTAAGACAGAGAGTAGGATTGCATATGAGCAAGGAGGCTTTAGAGTGGGTAGGGGATGTGTAGATCAAGTGTTTACAGTGAAGCATATATGTGAACAGTATTTAGATAAAGGTAGAGAAATTTTTATTGCATTTATGGATTTAGAAAAGGCATATGATAGATTGGATAGGGGAGCAATGTGGCAAATGTTGCAAGTGTATGGAATAGGTAGTAAGTTACTGAAGGCTGTAAAGAGTTTTTATGAGGATAGTGAGGCTCAGGTTAAGGTGTGTGGGAGAGAGGGAGATTACTTCCCGGTAAAAGTAGGTCTTAGACAGGGATGTGTAATGTCACCATGGTTGTTCAATATATTTATATGTATGTGAGTGTTACCTGTTTTTGTATGTGTGTTTTACCTGCTTTTGTGTTTATGAGTGTGCGTTATTTGTTTGTGTGCTTGTCTCAGATCATGTGTGTATTATCTAGTCATGTGTGCATTATGTTCATGCACATTTTTAAATCATGTTTCCTTTGTTCATTTGTGTTATCTGTTCATGTGCGGTCTCATTCACTTGTACTCTTTTCATTCATGCGTTTATTTCAATGTGTATTCTTGTTCATGTGAGTATTTCCGTTCGTCTGTGTTCATTTGTGTGTGTGTGTGTGTACTCACCTAGTTGTGGTTGCAGGGGTCGAGTCATAGCTCCTGGCCACGCCTCTTCACTGGGCGCTACTGGGTCACTCTCCCCGCACCATGAGCTTTATCATACCACTTCTTAAAGCTATGCATGGAACCTGCCTCCACTATATCGTTTCCCAAACTATTCCACTTCCTGACCACTCTGTGACTGAAGAAATACTTCCTAACATCCCTGTGATTCATCTGAGTCTTCAACTTCCAACTGTATCCCCTTGTTGTTGTGTCCCATCTTTGGAACATTGTCTCTGTCCACTTTGTCAATTCCTCTCAGTATTTTATATGTCGTTATCATGTCACCCCTATCTCTCCTGTCCTCCAGTGTCGTCAGGTCGATTTTCCTTAACCTCTCCTCGTAGGACATACCCCTTAGCTCCGGGACTAGTCTTGTTGCAAACCTTTGCACTTTCTCTAGTTTATTTACGTGCTTGGCTAGGTGTGGGTTCCAAACTGGCGCTGCATACTCCAGTATGGGCCTAACGTACACAGTGTACAGGGTCCTGAACGATTCTTTATTAAGATGTCGGAATGCTGTTCTTAGGTTTGCTAGGCGCCCGTATGCTGCAGCAGTTATTTGGTTGATGTGCGCCTCAGATGTTCCTGGTGTTATACTCACCCCAAGATTTTTTTCCTTGCTTGAGGTTTATAGTCTCTGGCCCCCCTAGACTGTACTCCGTCTGCGGTCTTCTTTGCCCTTCCCCAATCTTCACTACTTTGCACTTGGTGGGGTGGAACTCCAGGAGCCAATTTCTGGACCAGGCTTGTAGCCTGTCCAGATTCCTTTATAGTTCTGCCTTGTCCTCGTCCGATTGAATTCTTCTCATCAACTTCACATCATCTGCAAACAGGGACACTTCGGAGTCTATTCCTTTCGTCATGTTGTTCACAAATACCAGAAACAGCACAGATCCTAGGACTGACCCCTGTGGAACCCCACTCGTCACCGGCGCCCACTCTGACACCTCGCCACGTACCATGACTCGCTGCTGTCTTCCTGACAGGTATTTCCTGATCCATTGTAGTACCTTCCCTGTTATTCCTGCCTAGTCCTCCAGCTTCTGCACTAATCTCTTGTGTGGAACTGGGTCAAACGCCTTCTTACAGTCCAAGAAAATGCAATCTAACCACCCCTCTCTCTGATGTCTTACTGCTGTCACCCTGTCATAGAACTCCAGTAGGTTTGTGACACAGGATTTCCCGTCCTTGAAACCATGTTTGCCGTCATTGATAAGATCATTCCTTTCTAGGTGCTCCACCACTCTTCTCCTGATAATCTTCTCCATGACCTTGCATACTATACATGTTAGTGACACTGGTCTGTAGTTTAGTACTTCGTGTCTGTCTCCTTTTTTAAAAATTGGGACTACATTTGCTGTCTTCCATACCTCAGGTAGTTGCCCTGTTTCGATAGATGTGTTGAAGATTGTTGTTAATGGTACACATAGTGCCTCTGCTCCCTCTCTCAGGACCCATGGAGAAATGTTATCCGGCCCCATCGCCTTTGAGGTATCTAGCTCGCTTAGCAGCCTCTTCACTTCCTCCTCAGTTGTGTGTATTGTGTCCAGCTCCTGATGGTGTACCCTACCTCTTCGCCTTTCTGGAGGCCCTTCTATCTAATCTGTGAACACTTCTTTGAATCTCATGTTGAGCTCCTCACACACTTCGCGGTCATTTCTTGTGACCTCCCCTCCTTCCCTTCCTCAGCCTGATTACCTGGTCCTTGACTGTTGTTCTCCTCCCGATGTGGCTGTACAAAAGCTTTGGGTCAGATTTGGCTTTCGCTGCTATGTCATTCTCGTATTGTTTTTGGGCCTCCCTTCTTACCTGTGCATATTCATTTCTGGCTCTACGACTGCTCTCCTTATTCTCCTGGGTCCTTTGCCTTCTATACCTCTTCCATTCCTTAGCACACTTGGTTTTGGCCTCCCTGCACCTTTGGGTGAACCACGGGCTCATCCTGGCTTTTCCTGTTATGCTTGGGTACAAACCTCTCTCCAGCTCCCTTGCAAATTGTTGTCATATATTCCATCATCTCGTTTACTGACTTCCCTTCCAGCTCTCTGTCCCACTGAACTCCGTGCAGGAAGTTCCTCATGCCTACATAGTCCCCTTTCTTGTAGTTTGGCTTCATTCGTCCAGCCCTTCCTGGTTCCTCCTCCACTTGTAACTCTAATTTGTATTCGAAGCTTAGAACCACATGATCACTGGCCCCAAGGGGGCTTTCATATGTGATGTCCTCAATATCTGCACTACTCAAGGTGAATACTAGGTCCAGTCACGCTGGTTCGCCCTCTCCTCTCTCTCTGGTAGTGTCCCTTACGTGTTGGTACATGAGATTTTCCAGTACCACCTCCATCATCTTAGCTCTCCACGTTTCTTGGCCCTTATGTGGCTCTAAGTTCTCCCAATCGATTTCCTTATGGTTGAAGTCACCCATGATCAGTAGCTTCGCCCTGCTCGCATGAGCTCTTCTGGCCACTTCGGCCAGTGTGGCAACCATCGCTTTATTACTCTCATCATACTCTTGCCTTGGCTTCCTGCTGTTCTGTGGTGGGTTATACATCACTGCAATCACCACCTTGGGACCTCCAGACTGTAGCATTTCTACTATGTAATCTCCAGATTCTCCTCTATCTCCTCTCTCCAGCTCATCAAAATTCCATCGGTTTTTGAACAGCAGTGCCACTCCTCCACCCCCTCTGTTCCCTCTGTCTTTCCTCAGGATCTGGTATCCCATTGGAAAGATGGCATCTGTTATTATACCTGTGAGCTTGGTTTCTGTGAAAGCTATTATGTCTGGTGATGCCTCTTTGACTCTTTCATGCCACTCCTCCCACTTATTTGTTATTCCATTAGCATTGGTGTGTGTGTGTGTGTGTGTGTGTGTGTGTGTGTGTGGTGTGTGTGTGTGTGTGTGTTTGTGTGTGTGTATATGTTTGTGTGTGTGTGTGTGTATGTGTGTGTGTGTCTTCGTTCGCCCTGCCCTTGCTGCTTCCCTCTCCACTTGTAACTCTACTATGTATTCGAAGCTTAGAACCACGTTGTCACTGGACCTGAGGGGTCTTTCATATGTGATGTCCTCAATGTCCCCACTACTCAAGGTGAATACTAGGTCCAGTCTTGCTGGTTCATCCTCTCCTCTCTCTCTGGTAGTGTCCCTTACGTGTTGGTACATAAGGTTTTCCAGTACCACCTCCATCATCTTAGCCCTCCACGTTTCTGGGCCCCCATGTGGCTCCAGGTTCTCCCAGTCGATTTCCTTGTGAATGAAGTCACCCACAATCAGTATCTTTGCCCTGCACGCATGAGCTCTTCTGGCCACTTCAGCCAATGTGTCAACCATCGCTTTACTACTCTTGCCTTGGCCTCCTGTTCTGTGGTGGGTTGTACATTACTGCAATTACCACCTTGGGATCTCCGGACTGAAGTGTTTCTATTATGTGGTCTCTTGCTTCCCTGTCTCTTATCTCCAGCTCATCAAAATCCCATTGGTTATTGATGAGCAGTGCCACTCACCTCCCCTCTGTTCCCTCTGTCTTTCCTCAGGATCTGATATCCCGTTGGAAAGATGGCATCTGTTATCATTCCTGTGATCTTGGTTTCTGTGAGAGCTATGATGTCCGGTGATGCCTCTTTGACTCTTTCGTGCCCCTCCTCCCACTTATTTGTTGCTTCATCTGCGTTGGTGTGCCATACCTTCAGTTTCCTCTCCAACACTGTGTTCTGAGGGGTCTGTGGAGGTGGGTGATCTGGCAGTGTGCTATGGGATTCTACAGTGTAGTGTGGGGTGGGGGCTGTAAGTGTGAATTGTGGGTTGTATTGGGGTTGCGTGTTTGGTTGTGGGATTCTGGGGTACTTCTGTGTGTGCTTGCACTTGCTGCTCTGCCCTTCGTGTCATATTTTTTTTCCATTCCTTATTTAAATGTCTCTAGCTCTTGGTCCCCAGATTTTACGGGACTCGCCTAAATGAAATATTTTTTTTTATTATTTTTATTAGCACATGGGCCGTCTCCCACCAAGGCAGGGAGGCCCGAAAAAGAAAATTTTCATCATCATTCACTGAGTCACTGTCTTGCCAGAGGCGCGCTTACACTACAGTTATAAAACTACAACATTAACACCTTCCTATCTCAGTCCGGCCTGCAGGTTTCCCTGAATCCCTTCATAAATGTTACCTTGCTTACATTCCAACAGCGCATCAAGTCCTAAAAACCACTTGTCTTCATTCGCTCCTATCTAACACGCTCACGCAAGTTTGCTGGAAGTACACAAAACCTCCTTTACTTCCTCCCTCCAACCTTTCCTAAGCCGACCCCTACCCCGCCTTCCCTCCACTACAGATTTATACACTCTTGAAGTCATTCTATTTCCTTCCATCCTCTCTACATGTCCGAACCACCTGAACAACCCCTCCTCAGCTCTCTGGATAATAATTTTGGTAATCCCGCACCTCCTCCTAATTTCCAAACTACGAATTCTCTGCATTATATTCACACCACACAGCCTTCAATGACATCCCTCCAGTTCGTTGCAACATTCACCACCCATATAAGAGCATTGTTATAACTATACTTTCATACATTCCCCTCTTTGCTTCCATGGACAAAGTTCTTTGTGTCCACAAACTCCAAAGTTCACCACTCACCTTTTTCCCCTCATCAATTCTATGATTCACCTTATCTTTCATAGGCCCATCTGCTGACACGTCCATTCCTAACTATCTGAATACATTCACCTCCTCCATATTCTCTCCCTTCAATCTGATATCGTCTTTCGTCACCATTTTTTTTGTTATCCTCATCATCTTACTCTTTCCTATATTCACTTTTAATTTTCTTCTTTTACATACCCTACCAAACTCATCCACCAACCTCTGCAACTTCTCTTCAGAATCTTCCAAAAGCACAGTGTCATCAGCAAAGAGCAATTGTAACAACTCCCTTTTTGTGTTAGATTCTTTATCTTTTAACCCCACACCTCTTGCCAACACCCGAGCATTTACTTCTCTTACAACCCCATCTATAAATATATTAACAACCATGGTGACATCACACATCCGTGTCTAAGGCCTAGTTTTACTGGGAAATAATCTCCCTCTCTTCTACATACTCTAACTATTCGCATAAAAACTCTTCACTGCTTTCAGTAACCTACCTCATATTCCATACATTTGCATAATCTGCCACATTGCCTCCCTATCCACCTTGTCATACGCCCTCACCAAATCCATAAATGCCACAAAAACCTATTTACCCTTATCTAAATGCTGTTCACCTATGTGCTTCACTGAAGAGAGCTGACGACACTGGTGATTGTGGAGCAACATGCAGACCCCATCAATCATGAACAACAATGTCATAAACAGTACTGACCTTAACAACACTGACATGAACAACACTGACAAGAACAACACCGGCATGAACAACACTGACAAGAACAACACCGGCATGAACAACACTGACAAGAACAACACCGGCATGAACAACACTGACAAGAACAACACCGGCATGAACAACACTGACAAGAACATCACCGGCATGAACAACCCTGATATGAACAACACTGACAAGAACAACACCGGCATGAACAACACTGACAAGAACAACACTGACATGAACAACACTGACAAGAACAACACCGGCATGAACAACACTGACAAGAACAACACCGGCATGAACAACACTGACAAGAACAACACCGGCATGAACAACACTGATATATAAAAGTTAACGTTGGTGAACAAAGACTAGCAAGAACTCAGACAAGACGTTTGTTATCTAATTATTTAATAAAATTATTTTTACAGTGGTTGATTAATAGCTTCTGGACCACCTTCAAAATTGTTTTTTTTTTTTGCCAGTTTTATTGATTTCTGGTCTACATGGACATTAAGTCTATTGTTGAAGCTGTGTATGCCTCCTAGTACAGTCCACTTACCACACTAAGACTGGAAAACAAATTATACATTCTGATATGCAATAAGATCAAAATACGAAGGTGATATCACAATATGCAAAAAAAAACACTGTGAAATTTGTCGTTAGAAATCACGAATTCGCTTGGAAGTTCACTATTTTTTCACAGTGTTTTTCATATTCTGATGAGTTAATATCGTAGTAATATAATATAGCAAAACATAAAATAAACTAACAAAACATAAAATAAAATAACAAAACATAATATAATATTACAAAACATAATATAACAAAACATTTACTATCAAAACATAAGATAATATAACAAAACCAGGTCAAGCATCTCTGTAATTATTTTAACTTATAATTTATTGTAATTTATTGTGTTTATATTTTCATTCAGGTTGATGTTATTTGTGTGAAATTATTCATACACAATTATCTCAAGACAGTTGTGATTCACTCCACTACTTCCTCTTACATACACACTACTTCCTCTTACATACACACTACTTCCTCTTTCATACACACTACTTCCTCTTACATACACACTACTTCCTCTTACATATACACTACTTCCTCTTACATACACACTACTTCCTCTTACATATATACTACTTCCTCTTACATACACACTACTTCCTCTTTCATACACACTACTTCCTCTTACATACACACTACTTCCTCTTACATATACACTACTTCCTCTTACATACACACTACTTCCTCTTACATACACACTACTTCCTCTTACATACATACTACTTCCTCTTGCATACACACTACTTCCTATTTCATACACACTACTTCCTTTTTCATATACACTACTTCCTCTTACATATACACTACTTCCTCTTACATACACACTACTTCCTCTTACATACACACTACTTCCTCTTACATACACACTACTTCCTCTTACATACACACTACTTCCTCTTACATACACACTACTTCCTCTTACATACACACTACTTCCTCTTACATACACACTACTTCCTCTTACATATACACTACTTCCTCCTTCATACACACTACTTCCTCTTACAGATACACTACTTCCTCTTACATATATACTACTTCCTCTTACATATACACTACTTCCTCTTACATATACACTACTTCCTCTTACATATACACTACTTCCTCTTACATATACACTACTTCCTCTTACATATACACTACTTCCTCTTACATATATACTACTTCCTCTTACATATACACTACTTCCTCTTACATATATACTACTTCCTCTTACATATATACTACTTCCTCTTACATATATACTACTTCTCTACATATATACTACTTCCTCTTACATATACACTACTTCCTCTTACATATACACTACTTCCTCTTACATATACACTACTTCCTCTTACATATACACTACTTCCTCTTACATATATACTACTTCCTCTTACATATATACTACTTCCTCTTACATATACACTACTTCCTCTTACATATACACTACTTCCTCTTACATATACACTACTTCCTCTTTCATACACACTACTTCCTCTTTCATACGTACTAATTCCTCTTACATATACCCTACTTCCTCTTCATACACACTACTTCCTCTCATACACACTACTTATCTTTCATACACACTACCTCTTACATATACACTACTTCCTCTTACATATACACTACTTCCTCTTACATATATACTACTTCGTCTTACATATACACTACTTCCTCTTACAAATACTACTTCCTCTTACATACACACTACTTACTCTTTTCATACACACTACCTCTTACATATACACTACTTCCTCTTACATATACACTACTTCCTTTACATATATACTACTTCTCTTACATACACACTACTTCCTCTTACAAATACACTACTTCCTTTCACACACTACTTCCTCTTACTTCTGTTAGTGTGTGTGTGTGTGTGTGTGTGTTTTGTAGTGTGTGTGTGTGTGTGTGTATAACTTGACAAGACGGGACTCTCGCCAGGTCACAACAACACTGCCTTGTTTCTAGGCTTATTAATAATAAATTGTTTAACAGAAAATTGCATACATCCTTTATATATTTTATTCATAATAAAACTTAAACTGCTTAAAATATAAAATATATACGAAAATAAATAAAATATTAAAAAAATGAAGTTCGTCTTAACTACCTTGACATGAGGTACCATCATGACCCCGAAACTTCCTCCACAGTCTGGCTTGACAGAGACCATCATGCACCCGACACTTCCTGCCACAGTCTGGCTTTTGACATGAGGTACCATCATGACCCCGACACTTCCTGCTTACAGTCTGGCTTGACATGAGGTACCACTCATGACCTCAACACTTCATGCAACAGTCTGGCTTGACATGAGGTACCATCAACCGTACACTTCCTGCTACAGTCTGGCTTGCCATGAGGTACCATCATGACCCTGACACTTCCTGCTTACAGTCTGGCTTGCCATGAGGTCCATCATGGCCACAACACTTCCTGCCACAGTCTGGCTTGACATGAGGTACCATCATGACCCCGACACTTCCTGCCACAGTCTGGCTTGACATGAGGTACCATCATGACCCCGACACTTCCTGCCACAGTCTGGCTTGACATGAGGTACCATCATGACCCCGACACTTCCTGCCACAGTCTGGCTTGACATGAGGTACCATCATGACCTCGACACTTCCTGCCACAGTCTGGCTTGACATGAGGTACCATCATGACCCCGACACTTCCTGCCACAGTCTGGCTTGACATGAGGTACCATCATGACCCCGACACTTCCTGCCACAGTCTGGCTTGACATGAGGTACCATCATGACCCCGACACTTCCTGCCACAGTCTGGCTTGACATGAGGTACCATCATGACCCCGACTTTTCCTGCTACAGTCTGGCTTGCCATGAGGTACCATCATGACCTCAACACTTCATGCAACAGTCTGGCTTGACATGAGGTACCATCATGACCCCGACACTTCCTGCTACAGTCTGGCTTGACATGAGGTACCATCATGACCCCGACACTTCCTGCCACAGTCTGGCTTGACATGAGGTACCATCATGACCCGACACTTCCTGCCACAGTCTGGCTTGACATGAGGTACCATCATGACCCCGACACTTCCTGCTACAGTCTGGCTTGACATGAGGTACCATCATGACCTCGACACTTCCTGCTACAGTCTGGCTTGACATGAGGTACCATCATGACCCCGACACTTCCTGCCACAGTCTGGCTTGACATGAGGTACCATCATGACCCGACACTTTATGCCACAGTCTGGCTTGACATGAGGTACCATCATGACCCCGACACTTCCTGAAAAAGTCTGGCTTGACATGAGGTACCATCATGACCCCGACACTTCCTGCCACAGTCTGCTTGACATGAGGTACCATCATGGCCCCGACACTTCCTGCCACAGTCTGGCTTGACATGAGGTACCATCATGACCCCGACACTTCCTGCCACAGTCTGGCTTGACATGAGGTACCATCATGACCCAGACACTTCCTCCTACAAAATTTAACACAACGTTTTAGATAAATGAACAGATCTGCAGCAACACACACTGCAGCAACACACTTACACTGCAGCAACACACACTGCAGCAACACACTTACACTGCAGCAACACACACTGCAGCAACACACTTACACTGCAGCAACACACTTACACTGCAGCAACACACACTGCAGCAACACACTTACACTGCAGCAACACACACTGCAGCAACACACACTGCAGCAACACACTTACACTGCAGCAACACACACTGCAGGAACACACTTACACTGCAGCAACACACACTGCAGCAACACACTTACACTGCAGCAACACACACTGCAGCAACACACTTACACTGCAGCAACACACACTGCAGCAACACACTTACACTGCAGCAACACACTTACACTGCAGCAAACACACACACACACAGTGTTTTGAAAGATATTTCAGTCATTCCATTATGATGTTAATGATTTCAATAACTTTGGTCACAGGACAATGTTAGCATACGAATTGTTCCATGAATATAATTCTTGTTATCGTAGAGAAATAATTGATAACAGTTGGACGAAGATGAAAAAAATAAAGAAAAAATCAGGCAACTTTTAAAGATCTCCTTACGAAAACCTAAAATAATTCATGTAATAGTTTTAAAGCCTTCTTCAGGGTTACTTAATAAACTGGACACATAGTTCAATGAACGTAAATTATAGTTTTTAATCTGCTTTAGTTATCTGCCGTTTTGCATCCGCCGGTACTGATGTTATTTGA
>WNWK01050584.1:0-12777 GCA_009830355.1 Cherax destructor | reverse complement strand
TTTTTTTTGGGGTTTTTGTTGTAATATCAGAGGATAAAATAATTAGAATAAATAACTATTTAAATACTGAATCTTCTCTTGATGAGATATCCAAGATTTATTGGTCCTTCATATATCCTGATAAAATTTGGGTTTCCCACCTGCTGGGGTCATCGGGCCCTAAAGGGTAAAGAAGGAGTTCTGGAAACTGTTGCCCGATCTTCCTGGCATCAGCCTTCGTTGGAACGGAGCAGTTGTGGAATAGTGTTGGCGTGCGGCCAATTTTTCGTCCGATAAACCAAAAAAAGTATTTGTTGGTACATATAACGGTACAACAGTCGTTCAGGGCTGCCAGTCCTTCCGTCCGGTTTTTTTCGGTTTTTATATCGAGTTTCCGGGGAAGTATATTGACTAGCCCTTGCTCAACATACTGCCTCAGAATGCAGCCCACATCTTTGCCAATCGTGGGTTGTCGGTAAAGTTTTCCCACTCCCGTATCTTGTTTAGCTCCAGGAACTCAATCATCTGATTAACGTTGTTATAGTCAAAGTGGGGGCTTAAATACAGCAAAGCTGTTCTTCACCGTTTTTTATTGACATCAAGATTCATGCCCCCCTTTTTTATTGGAGCGTTGCCTCCTGGATCTCCCATATCAAAACGCTTTCGGGGGGAAATTGGCTTTTCCTTTTTTGTAGAAAATTGGGACAGGCAAAAAAACAAGCAAAAAACTTAAATTCCAGTTCCCCCAAAGTTTTTAAAGCTCCATTAACTATGGGTGCTGGGTTGGGCCAGTATTTCCCCAAGACGCGGTCACTCTTCTTATTTTGAGTGGCGCCAATGACTCAAGATTTTGCCTTTTTTCGGTCGTCGTAGTAAGCGGAATCCCGAAAATTTGTGTTTGGTGTAATATACAGGCTGCCACTGCCCGCCCTGGGAACTTTGCTGCCAAAATATGCAATTTCCTTGAGGCCAACATGTTGAGACCCCTTTTGGCAATCCCGTGCACCGACTTGAAAAGGGTTTTCCCGGTGACTCTGGCCTGGGGGTCTCACCCCTTTTTTTTCTGAAAAATCTCCCGGGTTTCCCGGGGTTTGCCCTTGACGGAAGCTCCTGCCCCCTGAGGTATCGATCCCCGTTCCCCACCAGTTTTTTATCGTCCATGAAGTAATCGGAATGTCACCGATAGGGTCGAACTCAGGCCGTTTCCCCCCGTGAAGAGCACCCCATTTTTCCATCGATGAAGAACATACCGGGATCACCACGAACACTAGCATGAACCTCCCGAAGAATATGGACATGTTGTTCCTGTCTTTGATACGTACGCTTTTTTAACCATGGACGGACGTTGTCGGTTCCCATTGAGCAAAGAATACCTGGGGGGGAAACCATCAGCAAAAATATATGAGTATCAAATACATGTGAGCAGAAAGAAATTTGGGAGCATTTTACAGTTACATAAAATTTATGTGAACAGAATTCACGTAAACCTGTGAAAAAAGAATTCTTGTGAAATGAAATACCTGTGCAAGGGAGATATGATCAAAAAAATATATTTGAGCAGAAAATACCTATGAGCAGAGCACCTGTGAGAACAAAATACCTCAGGAGAATACCTGTGAGAAAGTTTCCCTTTGAGCAGAGAATTCTTTGAAAAAAGAATACACTTCACAAAAATACCTGTCAAAAAGGAGGATACAAAGCACGGGGAGGGAGAAATTTATTTTTGTTTTACATAAAGGGGAACTATTTCTGGGAAAAAACTTATAAATACCTACATCAAAAACAATTTTTGTTATTTTGAAAGGAGTGATATTCCTTATTTTCCTATTCCTTTTTTGTATTTCTTCGTGTCCATAACAGAAAACTTCTACGGGAAGAAATCCATTATATTAATTTGATATAGCAAAGGGTTTATATTACAAGCCAATGCCTAGCATTAACGTTCGATTGTGCATCCCAGTTAGTGAGACAAAAATAGAACATAACTGTTTAGCCCACGACTGGTACCTGTAAACCAACCATTAAACACGTGACCTATTGCCCCCCCCCCCCTCTTTCTTTCTTCTCTCTTTCTCTCTCTCTCTCTCTCTCTCTCTCTCTCTCTCTCTCTCTCTCTCTCTCTCTCTCTCTCTCTCTCTCCTGCACTTTACAATCACCAACACCCCCTGATTCTCACCCCCCCCAATCCCTCCTACTAATCCCCCCGTTCGGATATCATACATTACGGGCAATGAGAATCCCTCCTCCAAGACAACTTTGCAAGATACTATTGCCTCACATGTAGATACCTGCAAAATACACAAAGGTAGTAAGTGCATTTGACTAGTAAAGATAAAACTAGACTGGATAATTTTCTAGGTTTCAACCGAGCTGTGTAATGAACCTCCAAGCTCCTCCCAGAACCTCCTTTATCCCCTCTCCATCCTTTCCTAGACATCCCCTTTTAGATAAAGCAATAAGCTTTTTGCTTTTATGGTTTTAAAAAGGGGCATATAATAGTTTAGGGGAGGGTACAATTTTGGTGTATGGAATTGGTGGTGTTACTAAATGTTGAAAAATTTTAGGGGATAGAGAGGCCGATTAGAGTATGAGGAAAGACTCAACCCAAGTTATTCTTTTTTTCTCCATCCTCTCTAAATGACCCAAAATCCTCATCCCTATCTGAGATTTCGAAAAACTGCATAAAATTTTGCCACACATTGCCCTCAGACACATCTCCACTGCCTCCAGTCTCCTCGCTGCAACATTCATAACCCATCTTCCACCCATAAAAGTGTTGTTGCCATATGCTCTCATACATTCATCCCTTTGTCTCCACAGATGCCTCAATGCCCCACCCACCTTTTCCTTTTATCATTTCTATATTTACCTCGTCTTTTTATACAGATCCCCCTGGTATAAACCTTGGGTTCCTCTTGAGAGCTCTTCGCATCTCCCGCCCCTTTTTTTCTTGAAGAAGAATGTATCTACATAACACGCTTTTTCACATCTTCAGTTTCCATCTTCATCCGGGGTTGCAGACTCACGGCGAAGGTATCCTCAAGAAACCCCCCTGAAACAGCCCTCTAAGCAGTTCTGTGTTCCCTCGGGGTGTTGCCACAAATACTGCCAGAATATCTAAAAATTCACTTCCTCCAATATATATCCCAAATTTTTTCCCTTTGCTAGCCGTTTGATAACCCCATTACCTAATTTTATCTATGTACACTTTTAACTTCCTTTCTATACCCACCTTCCAAAAAGTCCACTAACCTTTTTAACTTCTCTTCAGACTCCCCAAAAACAAGTTTTTCAGCAAAAAATAAATGTGCCAACTCCATTTTTGTATTATATTATATTTTAATCCCACCATTCTCCCCAACATCCAGCATTTACTTCTTTACACCCCATCTATAAATATTTAAACAACCATGGTGACATCACGCATCCTTGTTTGGTCCTACTGTTACTGGAAAGTAATCTCCTTTTTCCTACATACCTAATCGACCTTATCCTCCAAAAAACTTTGCAACATTTAGTAACACCACCATTTCCCAAACACTTGAAAAATCTGCACCTTGCCCCCCCTATCCACACTATTATATCCCCTTTTTTAAATCCAAAAAAGCAATTACTTATCCCCTTATCTTTATCTACTTATTCTCCTACCTATTCTAAAAACCTTGTTCATCTGCATCTTGTTCCCTTAAAAATTATTTCAATAAAAATTTTATCTCCTTTACCGGGTATAATTAGTACTTTTTCCCTTTTATATTTTTACACTCTCTTTTTTCCCCCCTTTTATAGAATGGAACTATGCACTTTTCACATTTCGTCATGATTCCATCAATCCCAGCTACTTTACTCCCTTTTATTCTTCCCAACCTCCCCACCTTCCTCACACCCCATCTGGCTCTTCACTCCAAAAAATTTATACTTCCATGGTTAATGCATGAAATCAGTGCCTCCTCCTCTTCGCAAACATTTAACAGTTCCCCAATCTTCCCACCCTCTTCCCAAATTCCAACTCCTCATCTACTATCCCTTTTTTCTTTTTTTAAATTTCAATTCATTTTTCTGAGTCCAAAACTTTTGTTATTCTGAAAATTTGTTGACATACCTCACCCCCTCATCCTTTTCTTTTTTTTACACTTCCTCAGCACTCTCTTTTCTCTTTTACTCTCTTTTCTTCAACTTTTTATATCAATTTGCTTGTAAAAAACTCTCATGTGCCATCTTTTTCCTTCCCCCCTTCCCTTATTCCACCAATCACTCCCTTTTCCCCTCCCCCCCCTTTTATATCCCAAAACTTCCCCCACATTCTTACACTGCATTTTAAAACTATCACCTTCTCTTCAACCACCCATCTTTCTCCCAATATTTGCTTATATTTCACCATAACTTCTTCGTCCCTTGTTTAAAAATTTTCATCTTTTTTACCCTTATGTCTTTTTCCTTCTTCCCATCTCCTTTTTTTCTAACGAGCAAACTAAATAATGAAAAAATATCTTTGCCTTTCTATAAATATGAAATGATAAATCTACGTATCAATTTTTTATCAAAACCCACATAATCCAACAAACTATTTTCTTACAAACTATTTATATCATATCTTGTATACTTTTTACCCTTTTTTCCATAAAATATGTATTACTTATTTAAACCTCTTCTTCAAAATTCATTTAAAAGGTCCCCCATTATCATTTCCCCCTCCCCCCAAACTTGTCTCTTTCTTTACGACAGTTTTTCCCACTTTAGCATTTAAGCCCTCCACCTCAATCACCCTCATTTTGATTCAAAACTCCCCGCACTCAACATTACAACTCTCCTCTTTCCCCCTCTTCAAAAGGGCCAAAAAACTTACTTAACCCCCCCTTTTTACATCAAACCCTTATTTTACTTAAATCTTTGAAATTTTTGTTTTTTTCCCTTTTTTTTGCCAAACTGATCCTTCAACATTATTTTCCCTTTTAGCTCTAACCCATTGGGAAACCCCCCGACCAACCATTTTTTTTCCCCATTGAAACTTTCCACCCCCCTTTAGCTATGTTTCACCTTGAGCCGGGCATTCAACTTTTTTCATTATAACATCCAAAATATCTATTTTTTTCATCCCCCTACATCCACACATTCAAACATCCCCAAAACAGGTTTTTTTATGATTATTTTTAAATGATATATTGCGACCCTGAATGGGCCCTAATGATATACATGTTTATATGAATTTTGATGTATATTTTCCTTTTCATATAATTTTATATTGCTGATATTTTCAAATTTAGCTAAATCGTTAATTCTTGTTTTATATTATTATTTGACTTATTTAATTAGCTATTTTAGTAGTTAGGATGTAACATTAAATATTGTGCTCAAGTGTAGTAGTCCCTGGATTGGCAAACTACCGCTTATGACATATCTGTTATACTGCCATCTAGTTGCTGGTAGCCAGTCGGGGGCCCTGACCACCCTGAGGCGGAAAGACTGCCCTTTCCTTCATTTTCTACGCTGCTGACCATCGTTGAGACAACACCTCGCTCCTGTCTCTGCTTGTTTTCTCGTCATTTAGACTCTGTGTGGTAGAGTATGTATTCGGTGGTGAAACGAAACATACTTCTCAGGACTCTGTGTAACTCTTTTCCCAAGAGAATAGTCTAGACAGTGATTTTCGACGTTTTTACTGGGTTGTTTTCACATTGACACTCTGAGATAACTCAGGTCTCTAGCTATAGCTCTTGACCTAATTTGCTAAGGCATCTGTGCACCGTCACAGTCTGGGTTTTTTATGCTGAACCTGGATTCAGTTATAAGGGAGTTCTGTGACTATTTTGTTGGATTCTGATGGTCCCCAGTTAGGGTCGATTTTCATCTCCTTGTTCCTGGCGCTGTGTTGCTGTTGCTTGTTATATTGCTGTTCTGCGAATTGGTAATTTTATGTTCAATCAAGCTGTTCTGATTGTCAGTTTGTTAGAGAAACTAGCTTATGAGAAGTTGTTCAGTCTGACACTGGTTGAGTAGGGCTTTTTACCTGTAGCACACTCATACAAACATCTATACTTATTTGTATATATCTGCATTATTGTAATTACTGACATTGTACCTGATGGTACTTAGAGTCATTTAGAAAATATGTGCCTTCAGCACAGTCTTATTGTTGTATATGAGAGCAGTGTAGGAGCTAACCTCCCAATTAATATCTTAACATATATATATATTTGATTTACTTTGCTACCCTAGATTTTCTCACTTTGATAATAAACATTTTAAAATATTTCTTTAGTTAGTATCCTCTCAGTTGGGATCCCATGGTGATATTGATAATATATCGGATAACTGGACAGGAAGCTGACTTTGTTCAAAAGCCCAGTAACAGGCTGGATGCTAGAAGGGCTATCCTTTCTAGTGTTCACTGGGGATGTCTATTACTAATAGATATCGTGTCATTTTGTAACACTATACAGGAGAAGGGTTACTAGCCCATTGCTCCCGGTATTTTAGTCGGCTTTTGCAACACGCATGGCTTACAGGGGGAAAAATTTTATTCCACTTCCCCATGGAAATAAAATGAAATAAGAACAAGAACTATTACGAAAAAAAATGTATACACACTCAGATGAGTGTGTTACATATACGTTCATGCATGTGTAGTGTGACCTAAGTGTAAATAGAAGTACAGGATATACTTGTTATCTTGTGTGTTTTTGAGAAAAAAAAGACACCAGAAATCCTACCATTGTGTAAAACTATTGCGGGTTTTTCGTCTTGCACTGTGTATATATACATACGTATATGCTCAATAATATCCCAATTTGCGACAGAAACTCGAAGATTAATTGCTCTGTAGATTTCGACCCCCTGTTGGGGTTCTTTGGAAATGACATGGCAGGTTTATACACATCATCTTGTAGGGTTAAATGTTCTTGACCTGGTGTACTGTCAGGGAGGTCAAGGTCGACGTCGGAGTTCTGGGAGGATGTTTGTTCTTCAGAGCTTGTGTTGTAGTGGCGTCCTTAGGAACAATGATATCCTTACTAGTTATAATGCCGGGTCACCATACTGAGGAGGACCCGTGCCAGGACCCTGCCAGGACCCGTGCCCAGGACCCGTGCCAGGACCCGCCCGGGCAAAACTACATGTACATGAATGAGATAGTGTACCCTGAGAGCTCAAGTAGTATTCCGTAAATTTTTTTTTTTCCTAATTTGGGCTCTGTTTTTTTGAGGCTTCAGGTTTTCTTTTGCATTCATTTTCCTGGCGGGTGTTTGTCGCACTAGAGGAACACGGATGAGATTGCCCTAATAACGGATGTTGCAAGGCGCTTGCCCTTCTTGGTGGGACAGCCAAATAAGCTGGCGAAGCAGCAGGAGGTTTTACCAGAAAACAGAGTTTCATGAGGAATCGTTGACTTTTTCAACAGGTCAGCTAATTTGTAACAGCTTCATGGCGAGCTGCTTTGGGGATATGAGACAGCATCCTGGTAGATGGAATTTTATTGCAGCTGTCAGGTCCTCTGTAGAACACCTGAGAGCTGTCAGCTTTGTCTCCTGGGAGATGCTGTTGGTTGTACATAGTTGGAGCCCGAGGAACCTTCAGTTTTGTGTATAGGTTCCTCGATATATCGATCTCCTGTCGGAGATCGCATTTAACCTTCGGTAGTGCCGTATATGGGGGAATTTCATGTACTAGTAAGTCAACTTAGGCCCTACATACAAGTACAGTTTCACAAGCTGATGTCACTATACCTTACAATATCGCATATGTGAGTTTCTTAGGATAGACTAGGCAAGTCGGTTATGGTTGTCCCATTGTTACGAAGCAGTGCAGTTGTCATGAAGCAGGATAGGTAAATATGACGATAGTAGGTAAATATGTAGAGATCTGTGTAGGGTCCCTCTCAGCTGGCATTTCTACATTTCTGACGTATGATATTATAGGTTGACAACTAGTGAATCTGAATAATATTGCAATGTTACATATAGCTTGAGTTTGGGGGTGTATTAACCACTTACGTAAAATGATTCCATATGGTAATAGATCAAGTTGATATCGATTAGATGCGGTTTCGGGCTGACTACTGCGTTTCCCTTTAAAATTCTGTGACTTACTTTCTTTAACCCCCTGGGTCCTCCACCTCTCCTTACTCCGGAAGAGGAGGAAGGTGTTTGACGGGCCTCACTCTGTGTCATGGGCTGCCATTGATACCTTCTGCCTTGCATCAGAGAATTTCCACTCTTATCTGTTGCTGTCTTGCAACATTGCATAGCTCCTGACGACATACGAGAGTGCGGAAGATCTAGAGCAAAGATTTCCATCCTAATGTCCAAGATGCCAAAACAACCACTTGTTGAGTTGAAAGATAGCTCTAGGCCTTTAGTGTTGCAATCAACTCATCATCAGGAGCTTGCAATGTTGCAAAGATGATCAAATCCGAGCAAACACACACACACACACACACACACACACAAATATATATATATATATATATATATATATATATATATATATATATATATATATATATATATAATGTAGTGCCGAATAGGTAAAACTTGCGATTTTGGCTTAAATAGCACCCTGTTCTTGACGAATAAGGCAAGCGAAAATTTGTGTATGCAATAATTTAGAAAAAATCATCCTGAACCTAACGAAAAAAATATATATTTCATTGTGTATATTCATTATTTAATTATTGTAAACTTATCTAAAATATATTTAGTTGGACTAGGTTAAATGAAATTGTGTTTGTTATAATAAGGTTAGGTAAGTTTTCAAGGTTCCTTTGGTACAAAATTATTAATTTTTATAATAACATAAATGAAAAATATATCTTTAAACGTAAAAGAGAAAATTTGAGAAAGGACTTAATTTTAAATGAGTTGTTGCTAAATGACCAGTTTTACCTATTCTGCACGACACACACTGTGTGTGTGTGTGTGTGTATATGTGTGTGTGCAGGAGTCGAGTCCGGGTCCTGGCCCCACGTCTTCCTGGTCGCTACTAGGTCCACGCTCTCCCCGCTCCAGGGCCGCGCTGTATAACCCTTGTGGTTTAGCGCTTATTTTGATTATAATAATAATAATAATCCTGCTCCATGAGCTTTATCGTAGTTTTTCTTAAAGTTATGTATGGATTCTGTGTTTACTGCATCACTTCCAGATTGTTCCATCCACTTCACTGACTGAAGAAATACTTTCAAACATACCTGTAACTCGTCTGAAATTTCAACTTCCAGTTGAAACATTCTGGAACATTCTGTCCCTATCCATGTTGTCAATTCCTCTCAGTATTTTACGTCGTTATGTCCCTCCCTATCCCTCCTGTCCTCCAGGGTCATCAGGATGAGTTCCCTTTACCTCTCCTCTACGATATACCTCTCAGCTCCACTACTAGTCTTGTTGCAAACCTTGCACTTTCTCTTATTTCTTGACGTGCTTGCCCAGGTGTTTACTTCATACTGGTGCTGAAAACTCAAACATGGCCAACGAACACGGTGTACAGTGTCTTAAATGACTCTTATTCAGGTATAAAAGCTATTCTTAGGTTAGCCAGGCACCCATATGGTGCGTAACAGTTATTTGGTTGATGTGCACCCCAGGAGATGTGCTCGGTATAATACTCACCCCAAGACCCTTTTTCCCGTGAGTGTGGTTTGTAGCTTTGGCCCGTAACCTTTACTCCATCTGCGCTCTTCTCTGACCTTTCCCAATCTTCGTGACTTTGCACTGGTGGGGTTTAACTCCAGGAACCAGTCGCTGGAGCGGCTCGTAGTCTGTCCAGATCCCCTTTTTAGTCCTACCTCATGCTCATCCGTTTGAAGTCTTCGCATTAGCTTCAAACGTCTGCAGACAGGGACACCTCTGAATCTATCCCTTCTGTCATGTCACACACATATACCCGAAACAGCATTGGTCCCTAGGACACACTTTTAGAACCCTGTGTATGTGTGTGTGTGTGTGTGTGTGTGTGTGTGTGTGTGTGTGTGGAGGGGTGTGTGTGTACAGAATAAGCCAGATAGGGATGGAAATCTTTAGCTCTAGAATTTACTGATGTATCGGATATCGCATCCAGGAACATCCGCACAATTTTTACATCCCATCCGCAAAATAAGTAAGAAAATCCCCATAACATCCGCATCTGCGGATATCTAAATGTTCACATCCGATACATCTCTACCTAGATCTTTTGCTCTCTCGTGTCGTCAGGAGCAATGTTACAAGACAGCAACAGATAGGAGTAGACATTCTCTGAGGCGAGGCAGACTCTGCTGTCCAACAATCGAAGAAAAATTACATGATAGGTTTAAACATAACATTTCAGGTTATTGCTTTGTTTAAAACATAAGAACGGAGGGGGACTGAAACAGGCCTACCAGCCCACTCCATGCAGGTCAGGTCACTTCAAAATCTAACTAAATACCTACACATTTGTCCAACCAGTTTTATTTAAAGGGAAATGTGTTATTTTGACAAAAACACAATCTGTATTTATGCGAAAAATATTTTCATCTTTTGAAGGATATTCTGGACTATAATATTCTCAAGTTTAAATATACAAGAAAATACATTTAAAAATATTTCGCTTCATGTTAATAAGTGATGATTCAGCAATATTACATTGAACTGTAGAATTACATGGAAAAAATTTTTTGGCATTAGCCCAAGTACAAATGGTCTGTATCCCTCCATGAACAACAAACCCTGGATTCTATTCCAATATATACTGTATATTTATCTGTTTTACTCTGATCTTAATTGATTACAAGTTTCCAAGATTCATGACGACTTTTACAAACAATGGAATATCCCGACTCAGATGCTTCGAAGAATTTTGAATTAATTTTCGTTTTATACTGATGTCAAACTGAAAGCGACTTTACATTTAAGTGTTGAAAAACTTGCGAAAATCGTCGCTCGGCAACAAACAAGTTTCAAGATTACATCTAGTGTCAGGCTCTGTCTTGTGAATGTTCTTTTTGATAAAAAGGGCCCCTTTTTTAAAAATGAGCAGGTCTGCCCATTTGCCCAGTCGGCCTCTTGCAATGTTTCTCCATTCTTATGTTCTTACGTTATTGAAAGTTGAATCAATTAACATTGTCCCAAAACAGCTACCATCATACAGACACGAAGGGCGAACACACAGAGGGTATGTACACACAAATACTGTTAATACAAAAAAACAAAGGCAAGTCAGACACAGGGATTGTGTAACACAGGCTGTTCAGATAAGGAGTCGATGTATTGACAGCGGTCACACGGCCCAATATCCACATACATTAAGGTGGCGGTGAGAAAGTTACCACTTGTTGTGTATGGATCCCCGTACCATCGCCTCCTCCTCCCGTCTTTCTCACGGTCGCTCTTGATACGCATGCCCCTGAGGGCACGGGGGTCGTCGGGGAGAGTGGGGGGTTTTCAATCAACGCTAAAATTACCCCTAAAATCACTATGTAAACACGCGATACAATGTCTGAAATGTTCTAATTTCTAAACAAAGTAAAACACCCCAAAAAACTTTAAAAAGAATTTTTTTTATCTTGTATAGAAGCAATGAAGGATTGTGAAAATTTTCATAAAGTGAAAAATATTAAGGGTAATAAGTGGGACACTTGATGTAATTATGTTCTGTCATGTAGAAATTATCAATAGACAAGAAGTGAATAAAGGTGATCATTTTTATTATTAATACTTAAACAGGAGGACCCCTTTGAATGGTAAAAAAAAACCCCAGGAGTTTATTCATAACTTGTTGAAATAAACGAGACTTGATTTTGACTACAAATTGGACTGAATATTTGGGTGAGCAAAAGTTCATTTCAAGAAATCATTGTCACGTTAATTTAAGCCCTTTTTAATTCGTTTATTTTTTTTCCCAACTTTTCATTATACTCACTATAAATAGAAAGCCTTCTCTGGGGGTTCAAATTTTTTAAAGACCCTAGTGGGTTTTGATTATAATAATAATTCAGATTTTTAAACAATTGGGGTGTACAGTGCCTTATGGACAAGTTTGTAAGACCCATTCCCGGCCTTGTAGAATCGTTCTGATAACTTCCAAAACTCTCTGCTGTTTGGCTTCACATGTTAAACGGTTGCCTCCTAAAGACATGAAGTAAAATTTTTGGGATAAATACATATATAGCAATTTTATGTGTAAAATAATGAGAATTTTTTTTACATTAAATTGTGTTAAATATATTTGAGTGTTATTTTCTGAACCTCTTCATTATTTAATAACTGATGCGTCTCACTGCCAGGATAATACTCATTTAGTTTTGGGGTATGTAAAATGTAGTATACTAAATTTGTTGAAAAAATATAATAGATGAAATTCGGTGGCTTCAATCTTTTTTTACTTTGGGGCATTCCCAAAAGCATGCCTAAACTTTTTTTTTTTTTTTAAAGGGGGGGGGCGGCGTAAATCCCATTGTGTTTATGCTTTTTCGATCCTTCCTTTGTGCTGGTTGGTTTTATAGGGATCCTTCAACTAGTTAATAGGCTACATAATATTTTCGTTTATTTTATTAAAAAAACTGTAAATTAATTTATCTCAATAATGCAGAAATCCATTTTTGAACTTAATCCCTCAATTATTTATTTGAATATTTTTCTGGGGGTATAAATTTTTAATTTTTCAAATGTTTAAAAAAAAATAGCCTTTGGGAAACTGGGGGAAGTTTTCTGCTTTGACCCTTTAATTCTTTTGGTTAAAATATCATTGTTAATTTTTTATGTCATTTTACATGGGATGGTGTGCATCATCATTATTATATATCTTTCATTTTTATTGTTTAAGTCCTCAGAGAGGACGTGTCTAAGGGTTTTC
>WNWK01050583.1:0-12777 GCA_009830355.1 Cherax destructor | reverse complement strand
CAGGACATTTCCCTTGGGGACCCGACTGTAATTTTTTTTTGGGAAGGTTCCCCCATTTGTGTCCCGTATTGGCTTTGTTGGTGAGGTATGACTTTAGGTAGTTGGTGAGTGCCCCTTATACCATAATGTGCTAATTTTGTGAGCAGTAAATCATGGTCGACTGTATCAAAAGCTTTGCGTAGATCAATGAAGATTCCCAGTGGGACTTCTTTCTTCTCAAGTGCGGTATATATTAACTCCAACATGTGCATAATAGCATCGTTTGTGCTCTTGTTTGTCCTGAATCCAAATTGACAGGGGTTGAGTACATTGTGTGAGACGAGGTAGGAATAGATTTGTCTATGAATTAATTTTTCGAAGATTTTAGAAAGCAATGGTAAATTAGAAATTGGTCTATAATTATTCAGGTCTGTTTGATCACCTCCTTTGTGGATCGGGTGACCCTAGCTATTTTGAGAATTGATGGAAAGGTAGAGGCTTCAATGGATTTATTAATAGTGTTGCTATAATTGGTGACAGTACCTGTGAGAGCTTTTTGTACATAAAAGTTGGTAAGCTGTTTATGTCTCCTGCCTTGTTTTTAAGGGTGTTGATTATGAGCGAGACTTCAATGGGGTTGGTAGGAGCTAGGAATAGCGTATTAGGGTAGGTGTTTGTGAGGTAGTCTGTTGGACGGGTGTTTGAGCTTGGGATTTTACTCGCTAGATTCTTTCCTATGGTGGAGAAGAAAACATTAAGTCTGTTTGCTGTCTCAGTAGGTGAGAGTAGGGGTTCATCTGCTTTTGATAATTTGATGGTGTTGTTTTTCGCTATCTTATTATTTCCTAGAATTGCAGATAGGGTCTTCCAGGTCTTTTTCATATCACCTTTTATGTTCTGGAGTCTGTTCTCATAATACAATTTTTTTGATCTTATCAGGCTGGTAAGGATTGATGAGTAGCGTTTGGATTGTTCTCTGGTTATTAGACCCCTTCTGTATTGTTTTTCATATTGGTGCCTTTTGTTAATGGATTTAAGGATACTGGGTGTTAGCCAGGGATTGTTAAGTCTCTTAGCTGTGATCTGTTTAGTTTTTTTAGGGCAATGTTTGTTATAGAGGTGGTGGGTTTTGTTAAGGAAATTCTTGATGCATTCATTAGTACAGTGGTACCTCTAGTTACGATATTTTTTCGTTCGAGAATGCTGTTCAAGTGCCATTACCAAACGAATTTATCCCCATAAGGAATAATGTAAAATAGACTAGTCCTTTTACACCCCCAAAAATATACTTACAAAAGCATTTAAAAAAATAAACTTACATAAAAGGGCGATTTGGGGGACCATCGTAACTCGAGGTACCACTGTATCTGTATATGTTTCTAACTCATTATGCCAGTCAATGTTAATCATAGCTGTTATAAAGTTATTTACAGCTGACTCGTTATGTAGTCTGAAGGTAACTTTTGTAATATCTAGGGGCAATTTACCAAGGTTAGTTATGAGAAAGGTCGGATAGTGGTCTGTGGTGTTGTCTGTGATTATGCCTGATTTTAGAGGGGATATAGTATTAGTCCAGATGTAGTCAAGTAATAATAGAATAAATATGATAAGTAGATAACCTGTATTGATAGTAATATTATAATTATACAATATTTTATAGTGCCGTTAGCTTACACGTCCGAATGTCATGGTGAAGCAGGAGTTACTGAGACTGCTGGCACTTTCTCCCTCTCTCTCGTATAGCCCCAGCCCAGCTCATCCTCCAATACCTCTCCATATATGTATTTTATTATTATTATTATTATTATTATTATTATTATTATTATCACCATCAATATACCTTGTTCACTGATTATAATAATTTCTTTCTTAAGCTGCCACGAGAAAGACAGAATGTAAACACAGACAACCACACCAGCTGATCCCTAATCAGCTGGTTTATTCTGATCCATTTTTCTCGTTTTTCCTCTTCCAAGTGTTGCTACATGTCTATTGTGCACCCCATAGTACAAGATAGTTATAAGTGCAGCAGCACTTGGAAGAGGAAAATGGAAGAAGTACAAAAGAAGTTCACAGTAAAGGGATCAGCTGGTGTGTTCGTCTGTGTGTATATATTCTGTGTCTCTCGTAGCAGCTTAATTAAGAAATGATTAAACTCAGTGAACAAGGTATGTTGATGATGATAATAATAATAATTAATAAAGATAAAGATTTATTTATTGTAATAATAACAATCGCTCTGGAGTGCTTTAAATGTCAGCTACGAAACTTATACAAGTGCTGCTGCACTTCTATCTTGTACTATGGGGTACACAATCAAGTTAAAATTTGTACAAATATGTAGTCTTGGAGACTTTAAAAGCTAGTGTACTGAGTGACTGTAAGAAGGAGATTGAGATGCATGACCCAAGTTCTCATATGGCATACAATATTTTTTTTTTAACTCGTGGGAGGCCCCGTCGTAACTCCAAGTCGTCGGTAAACGAGTATGTCGTTAAGTGAGGAGAGACTGTATGTAATAATAATAATAATAATAATATAATATGTATACGTAATAATAATACAGTGGTACCTCGAGTTACGATGGTCCCCAAAATCGCCCTTTTATGTAAGTTTATTTTTTTAAATGCTTTTGTAAGTATATTTTTGGGGGTGTAAAAGGACTAGTTTATTTTACATTATTCCTTATGGGGATAAATTCGTTTGGTAATGGCACTTGAACAGCATTCTCGAACAAAAAAATATCGTAACTCGAGGTACCACTGTACATACATGTATACTAATAATGTACTATATAATAATAATTATAATAATAGACGGCTTCGAAAGACCATCACTAGATGGCAGTGAATACCACAACAATGCATGAGCGGTTGTGGCTACCTCCACTTGTCACATAATGACATATTTTATTCATTCTAGAGTATATATCAGGTTTCTATGTTATTTATATTGTTTATTATGTCATATTATGTGAATTGTGGTGGATAAATAAGCCGTATAGATGATATTAGCAAAATATTGAACAATCTTGTCGTGCCTCCTGAAAGCCAGAATAGATCAATTGCATTTAACCCTTTCAGGGTTATTGACGTACTAGTACGGCTTACATGCTGGGGTTATTGACGTACTAGTACGCATAAATTCTAGCGCCTTCAAATTAAGCGCGAAATGGCTGGTAGGCCTAGTGGTGAGAGAATGGGTCTGCGTGGTCAGTGTGCGCAGTAGGAAAAAAATCGGGGAGCCAGTGGTGCATTGTGGAAACGCCATGTTAGTACACCTTCACCATGCCTGGCGGTAAGAAACTCCTCACTCCTCGGCGAATTGGGACACTTTTGTTCCCCAGTGACAGTTCTAACACCGATGGGAGTGTCAGTGGTGATGAGTTTCAAGGTTTTGAGGCAGTTGTGACCGAAACTAATGACCATAATACCGGTAATATTGAGGAAAACCCAGACGACCCTCAGCCTTCCACCTCCAGTGCTGTGGCATCTTGTTCACGCTTAATTGTACCAGAACGAAAGAGGAAACTGTTATTTACTCATATCTCAGACACTGATGTGAGCAATGGTGATGATAGTGATAGTGAATATGAACTCCAAGCTCTTCAAAACAGTTCCAGTAGCGAGAGTGGAGTGGAATATTCTCCAGTGAAGCGTCAGTATATACGACGGTATATGCACTCTGGTAGCGTGCCATATGCTGTTCCATGGGGAAGGAGTACATCTCGGAGTACATCCCGTGGGCGTACAACAGGAAGTGATAGTGAAAATGACAATGATAGTGTTGCAATTGGAATGAGAAATGCGCAAACATCTGGTAGTGGTGGTGGTGCCAGGCGCGAGGCACCAGCAGTGGACCATGCTGGCACCGACGCCGCTGAGTAAGCTCAGCTTCAACAAAGCCAACCCTCACCCACCCACCAACCCCCACAACCACAACCTCCACTTCCACAACCCCCACAACCACAACCTCCACTTCCACAACCCCCACAACCACAACCTCCACTTCCACAACCCCCACAACCACCTGTAAATATCCAGTACCCACCAGCAGACCGCACCTGGGATTGGCAAGAAGCTGACAATTTTACTCCCAGTCCCTATCAGTTTGATGAAAGTCAATGTGGAATACGCCCATCTTGTCCACTTGGGAACAATGCCACTGAATTGGAATGCTTTGAATTATTCTTTGATGAACCTCTGATGGATATTATTGTCAGGGAAAGCAATAGATACTACGAGTACACCATGGCAAACAATACTTTCACCAACATCACGCCTCAACAGGTGGAAAGAGACAACTGTGGCTGAGATGTATCTTTTCTTTGCCACAATAATGCTTATGCCACATGTGTATAAGTACAGTGTCAAATCATATTGGTCGACAGACCGCCTGATTGCAACACCAGGTTTCAGTGATATAATATCAGTGAATCAATTTGTGCTACTGCTAAGGATGCTCCACTTCTCAGACAAAACCACTCCTGACAGAAACGACAGGTTATATAAGATTAGAAATGTGTTTCTGTATCTGAAAGAGAAATTCAATATGCATTTTTATCCCTTCGGGAAGCTTGTTATTGACGAGTCACTGATTCTGTTCAAAGGTAGACTGTCGTTCAAGCAGTATATACCAAGCAAGAGGAAATGCTTTGGTATAAAGTTATTTGTGCTTTGTGATTGCTACAGTGGTATTGTATTGGATATTATTGTGTACACTGGAAGTTATACATTGCAAGATACCAGGAGGTTATTGGGTATCTCTGGTGATGTGGTTAGAACAATGATGGAACCATATCTTGGTAAGGGGCATATATTATATACTGATAACTGGTACACAAGCCCCTCCCTCAGTGATTTTTTGCGAGTAACCTTGACAGATGTGTGCGGAACAGTGCGTGGAAATCGTAAGCATATGCCTAGGTTCAATGCAGGCACTCGTAGAGGTCAGGTGCAGGCGTTTGCTGCCAATGACATCATGGCATTTCGGTGGCATGACAAACGAGATGTCACACTGTTGTCATCTATTCACCCTAACGAAATGACAGACACTGGCAGGGTGAGTAGAGAGACCGATGAACCCATTCTAAAGCCTGCAGCTGTGATGGATTACACCCTCAATATGCGATTAGTGGACAAATGTGACATGCAAATTGGGTTTGCTGATTGTGTTCGCAAGAGTTACAAGTGGTACATAAAACTCTTTTTTCACATTTTGGACATTACCATGCTCAATGCTTATAATATTTATAAGTTGAAGACCATAAACAAACCACCATATGGCGAATTTTGTTTGTCTGTCATCAGACAAATAATATTCAAGTACCAAGGAGCAGCACCTGCAATAGAAACCCGCCCAACACCAAGTCATCAACACCTACCCTCTCGTCTGAGGCCTGGTGGTGAACACTTCCTAACAAAACTGCCTGCTACTGCTTGCAAGAAAAAGGCTCAGAAGAGGTGTTTTGTCTGTGCACATACAAAAAAATGCCCACAACAACGCAAAGACACTCGCTTTATGTGTGTGGAATGTGAAACACCACTGTGCATGGAACCATGTTTCAGAGACTTCCACAGGCTGCAGAACTTCTAGAAACATGTCCAGTGACTCTATGTATGTATATATATGATTGAACAATATAAATAACTAATATTTGTTATTGTAAAAATTTGTAAATACATTGTGTAAACAAATTAGTGAAAAGAAACTTCATGTGAATATTGTGTAATAAATAGTGAGTGAATATTTGAAAAACAGCACTTATATTGGTCTCACAGGCCATAAAAGTTATTCGAAAAAAAAAAACATTCGATCAGAAAACAACTGCAAGAAAGAAAAAAAAATATTACCGGGTGACCGGCAGTCGGCGATGTTGCCGACACCGGTTCCATTTTCGTCAACTTCAATTCTCTATATCTCGGTGAGTATTGATCGCAAAAATGCATTTTTTAGCCTATTAGATTTAGAAAAAATCTCTATCATTTCATAAGAAAAAATATTTTTTTTTTTTTTTGAAATTCATGGACCCTGAGAACGAGATTCGGAGACCCCCCTTGGACCCTGAAAGGGTTAAATTAATTTAAATGAGGAAAATTGACTCTACAAACGAGCAAATCGAGAAACGAGCAAGGTCACGGAACGGATTAAACTCATAACTGGAGGTTCCACTTTACATTTTTTTGTAGGTAGTAGGTTGGTAGACAGCAAGCGCCCAGGGAGGTACTACCGTCCTGCCAAGTGAGTGTAAAACAGAAACCTGTAATTGTGTTACATGATGGTAGGATTACTGGTGTCTTTCTTCTGTCTCGTAAACATGCAAGGTTTCAGGTACATCTTGCTACTTCTACTTACGCTTAGGTCACACTATACATGCATGCATGTACAAGCATTTGTATACACACTCCTCTGGATTTTCATCAATTTTCTTTCTAGTTCTTGTTCTTGTTTATTCCCTCTTATCTCCATGAGGAAGTAGAACAGAATTCCTCCTCCGTAAGTCATGTACATCATAAGAGGCGACTAAAATGCCAGGAGCAAGGGGTTAGTAACTTCTTCTCCTGTATTCACTACTAAAGTTCAAAGAGAAACTTTTGTTTTTTTGGTGGGACCACCCTCCCTCAGTGGGATACGACCGGTTTGTTGAAAGAAGATATGTACAGTGGAACCCCGAGTTTCGGCCAGCGTACCAGACCTGTCTGCCTGCCCGCGCTTGCGCGCCTCCCCGTGCAGGCGTCGTGAGGCAGTCTAGCTTTGTTTATCCTTGAGTGAACATTACCCTGCACGCTCATCCAAACATTTCACAATAAATTCATTGTGCTAAGTGCTTGTTTATTGATTGTGACTGTAAAATAAGCCACCATGGGCCCAAAGAAACTTCACAGTGGCAGCCCTTTGGTAAAGAAAGTGACAAACACGATAGAATTGAAGAAAGAAATTGTAGCAAAGTACCAAAGTGGAGGAGGAAGAGAGAGGGGAGAATGTGCCTTCTTCAGTGATTCTACGATATGTACGATACTAAAGCAGCACGAGTCTATGAAGGCTATAGCACCAGCCAGCGATAAAGTATAGCATTAACAGTGTAGCAAGTAAGTTGAGCGATTAATCGATAGGAAAAGGACAGCACGAAACTGACTCCTCAAATGTTGTTGGAGTTATATAGGACGACTGACAACACTGCCGTCTCTGGCGGCCATCACCACTTCTAAGTAAGGCTTATCTTTCAGTGGCCCTTATACACCCAACAACAAACAACACAGCAACACTCGTCGGATTAAGGAGAGAGACATGACATATTTATTCATTCTAGAGTATATATCATGTTTCTATGTTATTAATATTGTTTATTATGTCATATTAGATGAATTGTGCTAGATAAATAAGCCGTAGAGTTGATATTAGTGTCATATTGAAGGACTATCTTGTCCTGCCTCCAAACAAACTCTCCTGCCTCTCTCATACGCCAATAAGAGTCTTCAATAAAGGTAAAACTGATTTAAATGTTCATTTATCTATTAAAATTAGTTCTTTATATTTATTTCTCATTGTTTTCTGTATGTAGAAACTATAGTATTTATTCTTTAAAAAATGAATTTTTTGTGAATATTTTTGGGTGGAACGGATTAATTGTATTTACATTATTTCTTATAGGAAATATTCGGCCGCTTCGAGTTTAGGCCTAGCTCCTGGAATGGATTACGGCCAAAACTCGGGGTTCCACTGTAAATTCCAAACTGCAAAAATAAAATTATTATTATTATATATTTTTTGAACATGCTGCCCATCTCAAATCAAGGCAGCGTGTCCCAAAAAAGAAACACTTTCACCTTCATTCACACTATCGCTGTCTTGCCAGAGGTGTGCAGATACTACAGTTAGATGCTCCTCCAAACTGCAAATATCCCCACCCCTGCTTTACAGCACAGGCACTGTACTGCCCATCTCCAGGACTCAAATCCGGCTAACTGGTTTCCTTTAATGGCTTCACAAAATGTTTCCTTGCTCCCACTCCAGCAGCTCATTAAGTCCCAAAAAACATTTACCTCCACTCACTCCTATCTAACGCACTCACACATGCTTGCTGGATGTCTAAGCCTCTTGCACACAAAGCCACACACACACAGGAGCTGTGACTATCCTTGCAACCACATATAGGTGAGTAGGCGAGTATTGTAAATTATATTAATATACTATAAGATGATTATCATTATGATGGTATATTCTACATGTAATTTTTCATTTTGAGTAAATTACCAATCTATATCTTATATATGTTTCTTCTTAGTGCAAAGTGTAACTTGTACATCCACCTCAAAATGCAACATTTTTCTGTACACATCCAAATATTCCCGAGTAAACAGTAAACATACAGCATTTCTTTTAAACATATTGTTCTTTATGCTCTGATTTAACATAATAGTTAATGGTTAAGTACATATACTGTACATGCATTATGCAGGTGTTGTATAGGTGTATGTTATCATAAGATCTTAGTACAATATTTACAAACTTGCCACCATGTACACTTACAATACAAATATGTTAGAAAAAATAGTAAAGTTGCTTACCGAGTTTACTGTCTTTGTGGTTATATTTATTATGCAGTTCAAACCAACAGCTGGAAAAATAAATCTGTGTAAATATTCAGAAAACCTCTGAAAAGTACAAGATAAAATATACAAAAAATCATATTGCCCAGCTCCAGCTGGGTTATAAGTGTCTCTGGGAGGCTGCATCACTACAAACTACATGGAACCAATAATATCCCCAAAAAATTGTTAGTGATATAGAAAAGCTGACCATTTACGATTAAAAGAGGACTGCCCGGCATACCAAACACCAGCCTAATGCCAGACATAATACCAGCCGAGCAACGGTTACCACTACAGTAGCTCCATATTAACTGTGCTAGTGTTCTCATGGGGCAGAAAAATACAAGAAACAACTCCAAGACGTACACCAAAACTCCTAGAAAACTGTTACCCATTATGTCTACCCTGAAGGACACCAGTGCACCTTCCACCCCCATCACCCCCACCCGGACTAACACAACAACAACAACAATGGCGGACGACTCCAAATCCTTCTCTGGATTTGGTCAACAAGCTGACTTCTTTTTCACCACTATGGCAAACACTCAAGGCCTCTTCACCACAAACGGCATCAATGACTACAAATCATTAACACCCAAAGGCATAGCCCAGGTATGTAGTCCTCAACAACAACTTGACACCTTTGATCACATCCTACAGGAAAATAGTATCTGAAGTGGCAAAACAAAACACAAAGATTAGCGACCTAGAGCCCCATCTAATGACACAAAATTCAAGGATTTGTGAGCTAAAGGACAAACTGTCAATCTTAACAAACACAATCAAGCAACACGCAAACCTGCAAGCAACCGTAGCCACACATACTGAGCAAATAGATTCCCTTACCACCAAGTTGTCAGAAGCTACACAAGATTGGAGGTTAAACATGGAATCCCAATGGAGTGCTGCCTCCAGTATCAAAGGGACATAACTGAACAAGATAAGCTCCTAGACTCTGTAATTTTAACCAGCTATAACTTACCATCAGATACAAACCATGACAATTGCACCAACAAAGCACTTCAGCTAATAAAAGATGAGATACATATTAACATTGAAACTAGCCATATCATGGAGGCCCGAGTGCTAGGCAGGCCGGGTCAAAAGCAAATTGTTATGTTAAGATTCCATTCCACTGGTGTAAAAAAGGACCTAATAAGTTCCTCCATCAAGAAAAATATTAATGTGTATGTTAATGAGTGCCTAACTAGAAAGTGACAGAACCTACTATACAGACTTCGAAAACTTAAACATGATAACAATGCAGCAATCAAACAGTGTTTTACACGTGATAGCATAATCATGGTAAAATTATCAGACTCGGTTCGCATGTTTGAAATAACAAATGAACAAGAACTAGCATATTTCCTCACATGCACTGATCTGACTGAAACCTGTTAATCCGCTTCTCAACACATCAACCATGTACAGTGGACCCCCGAGTTTCGGTCATAATTCATTCCAGAAGGCTGCTCAAGTGCCATTACCGAACGAATTTACTCCCTTAAGGAATAATGTCAAGTAGGTTAGTCCATTTCAGACCCCCAAAAATACACTTACAAAAGCACTAACAATATTATACTTACATAAATGTGACCGAAACTCGGGGGTCCACTGTACAGTGCTTTAGTATAGTGCAATATACCCCGTTCCTTTTATTTATCTTACTATTTGTCAAAAGTGAATACTTACCATAGTGTTATAAGTGTATGTTTTACTATATTCTTAAAAGTGTATGTTACTTAGCAACATCAGGTGCTGAAAATGGTATTAAATCAGGTGCTAAAGAGTTAACTTTTTTAACTGAATCTTAGTATACCCAATGACTCATACATTTTTAGCTTTAATAATAATCTTAATCCATACATTCTTATCTGTTAGTGATTAATTAACAGTAGTAATTGATTATCACTTACTTAGCAACATAAGATGCTAATTAAGGTGCTAAATCAGGTGCTAAAGTGTTATTTTTTTTTTTTTTTTTTTTTAACACATCGGCCGATTCCCACCAAGGCAGGGTGGCCCGAAAAAGAAAAACTTTCATCATCATTCACTCCATCACTGTCTTGCCAGAAGGGTGCTTTACACTACAGTTATAAAACTGCAACATTAACACCCCTCCTTCAGAGTGCCGGCACTGTACTTCCCATCTCCAGAACTCAAGTCCGGCCTGCCGGTTTCCCTGAATCCCTTCATAAATGTTACTTTGCTCACACTCCAACAGCACGTCAAGTATTAAAAACCATATGCCTCCATTCACTCCTATCAAATACGCTCACACATGCTTGCTGGAAGTCCAAGCCCCTCGCACACAAAACTTCCTTTACCCCCCCCCTCCAACCTTTCCTAGGCCGACCCCTACCCCGCCTTCCCTCCACTACAGATTTATACACTCTCGAAGTCACTCTGTCACGTTCCATTCTCTCTACATGTCCAAACCACCTCAACAACCCCTCCTCAGCTCTCTGGACAATCGTTTTGGTGATCCCGCACCTCCTCCTAATTTCCAAACTCCGAATTCTCTGCATTATATTCACACCACACATTGACCTCAGACATGACATCTCCACTGCCTCCAGCCTTCTCCTCGTTGCAACATTCATCACCCATGCTTCACACCCATATAAGAGCGTTGGTATAACTATACTCTCATACATTCCCCTCTTTACTTCCATGGACAAGGTTCTTTGTCTCCACAGACTCCGAAGTGCTCCACTCACCCTTTTCCCCTCATCAATTCTATGATTCACCTCATCCTTCATAGACCCATCCGCCGACATGTCCACTCCCAAATATCTGAATACATTCACCTCCTCCATACTCTCTCCCTCCTTCTTCAAATTATTTTTTATAGTCAGTAGCTCTTTTATTTTTAGCTTTAAAATAATTATCTTAGTCCATATACAGTGGACCCCGAGTTTCAGTCACCTCGGAAATCGTACAATTATGTAAGTATAATATTGTAAGTGCTTTTGTAAGTGTACTTTTGGGGGTCTGAAATGGACTAACCTACTTGACATTATTCCTTAAGGGAGTAAATTCATTCAGTAATGACACTTGAGCAGCCTTTCTGGAATGAATTATGACCGAAACTCGGAGGTCCACTGTATTCATATTTGTTAGTGGTTAACAGTACGTACAGTGGACCCCCAAGTTTCGGTCATAATTCATTCCAGAAGGCTGTTCAAGTGCCATTACCGAACGAATTTGTTCCCTTAAGGAAAAATGTAAATTAGATTAGTCCTTTCAGACCCCCAAAAATACACATACAAAAGCACTTACAATACTAAACTTACATAATTGTTTGATTTCCGAGGTGATCGAAACTCAGGGGTCCAGTGTATATGTTTTTTATTTTTTGATAACTGCAAGAGCTTATTTCTCTATGTATCTTCTGTAGATACCTATTTACATCCTCCTTTACTCTTATGAATATAAATATCGATCCTGATGTCAACCTCTTATTAAACTGCACAAATAATCCTAACAGTTATTGTCATTACTACACTGCTAGTCAGGATAAACTCTACTCAGTGCCAGCAAGAACATTACAGTTTTCAACTATAATGTTAGATCATTGATTAAACAATAAGATGACCTCCTTGCATTACTGAAGTCTCTAAATGCTACTATAACTTTCATTACTCTTACTGAAACCTGACTCAAACAAGATTTGACAGACATATTTACCATACCTGGTTACACAGCCATACATAACTGCAGGCCTGACCAACAAGGAGGAGGCACTGCCATCTACTACTCTGATGAACTGGAATGTATGAAATTTACTTGCACAAGGGACAACAATGGTGAATATATAATAGCTAAATTCACATCAAAAAACCTAAAAAAAAAAAACTATAACAGTTGGAGCAGTCTACGGATTACCACACACAAATACTTACACTTTTAATGGTAACCTTAGAAATTTAATAACTGACTCAGAGTTGAATAAACACCACCTGATATTTTACAGGAGACTTCAACATTAACCTCATCCAAGCAACTGACCCTCCAGTAGCTGATTTCACAAACACTATGAACTGCTTGCTACTACCTTCTATAACTAAGCCAACAAGAATTTCTGAGACAAGTACCTCATTACTTGACCATATCTGGACTAACACAATAATAATAATAATAATAATAATAATAATAATAATAATAATAATAGTTTATTTGGACATGATACAAAGAATTACATTTG